>VZRR01008554.1:380987-540032 GCA_013398015.1 Oreocharis arfaki
TTTTTTCCAATTTAATTTCAATTTTTTTTCCCTTTTGGGCTGGCTTCTTTTGAGTTGTATTGAAAGAGCCAGTGTGGTCAGCAGAATAGGAGGAACAATAAGGGCATAATGTGTTCATGATTTTTATTATTTGTTCTCAAAAATCACTTTTTAAAGTTCGTTATGAATTTGGGCATCTGGAAGATTTTAACTTCCTCTTCTTGAGTTTTAAGGAATTTTGTAATTCTGTTATCTTCTCTTTCTAAGAAAAGAAAGGTAACGTATATATGTATATAGCCCAAAGTTCACCAAAATGTGGTGTTTCAGTAATTATTGTTTCTGTAGTCCCCAACCAAGTGTTTGATTTAAAAAAAGCTTTTTCTCTAGGAGATGTTTTTACCCCTTAATGACTGTAGCAATTGTGGATGTTGGCTGTAGTTCAGGATGTGTCCTGAACATGTGATCCTGAATGTTCTTCCAGATACTAGGCAAGTGGTGTAGCTGGAAGAGACTGGAGATATTTAGGTGTGAACACCTGTTTGAAAACTAAACCCAAACCCCACACACTGCTTTCCTATAATTTAAGTTAATGTAAATCACAAATTTTAGAACAATCATGAAAACAAAACCCAAGTAATCAGTTACATTATTTAAAATAAGATTTTGCTTTGTTTCTTAGCCTCTAATTCATAGGAGAACTGTAAAATCAAATCTGGTCCTTGGCACTTCAAAAAGAAAAAAAAGTCTTAAATGTGGTCCCTAATGTACGTAGTTCTTATAGACTAATTAACAATGACAGATCTCTGCTCCAAGCAGCTTACAGTACAAATACTTTATGGAATGTGATGGTGCAAGAGAAAATGCACATTGTTTGTTAATTCTGGAATTTTCATTTTGGTGCATTTATATAGGATTAGCTATGGATTCTGTATCCACACAATATAGTGTGCATTTTCAGTCTCTTCGTACAGCACTGTGAATAAGCCTCTTATTTGAAGCAAAAGTGCTTAACTGAATTTTTATATAAGCTGGATCTTTCTTCTGTTGTGTTTCCTTTGATTAGGAATTAGTCTGGGAGAACATGAGCAAAACTTTCAGGTAATACACTATGCACAGATGGGTGCTACCTGAATACAGATAAACCTGGAAAGTAACAAATGATAAACTCACTTATTCTCTTCCAGATACACAAAGCGATCTAAAAATATTTAATCTTATTCAACATGCTTGTGAGGACTATTACCTGTCTGTAATCAAACTTGCTCTGCAATGTAGACTCTAGGTGGTGAGAAAAGAGAGTGTTTAACATCAAAATCCCTCTGTTCTCTACCCTTTGGCTTGTGAGTCCGGTTAACACAACAGAAACTGGAGCGTAAGCATATTCCTGATGTAAACAGCAAAACTGAATGTCCACCTATTGTGTAATCCAGGAAATATTTTTATTGCCCTATAAAATGTGGAGTTTGATAGGTGAAACAAGGCACTAAATCTGCACAGCTTACTGTGCCACTGGTCTAGGTTGTCGATAACCTTACGTCAGTCCCTGCCTTGGTCTCTTAAGTCTCCTCTTGCCTCTGCATTTTGTGCCTTGTGAAAGGGAGTGTGGACTTGTAGAGCTAAACAGAATTGAGATACGTGCTGAGTTCTGGAAGGGCATGATGAACATCAAAATACGCAATGCCCGTTGATTTCATCATCGTTTTTTTCCTCAGCCTGCTGTTTTTCTGTGGTGGAATTACATATTTATTCCAGCTATTGCCAGCTGAAAATGGTTTCACATCATGCCAAGTGTATTTGTGAAATAAGCTCCTGACAGCTGCCTTGTCTGTTCCTAGAATCATATTTTTTAAGCAGAAAGTGGTAGAATACCCAAAACGATCCAAAGCAGTTTCTCACTTACTAACAGCTGCAGAAACACGAAGGAAACCCAAAGAGCTCAGACTGCAGAAAGGCCATCAAGACAGGGGAAGTAGAAAGTTTATTAGTCTGTTATTAAAAATGTAAATAAATGCAGCAACATAGAAGCTGCTGCAATGTTTAACTACCAAGAGGAAAACTAAACAGAAATGCTGGGATCCTGCTACAGAGTCGATGAATGTTCCAAGTATTACCCAAGAGGAAAAATGCTTTAAAGCCTGGCAGTTAATTTCCTGCAGATGAATTACAGGCACTGTTAAATGGAGAGCATTGCTTTTGACTTCAGCAATACTAAAATTTCTTCCATTTGGAAAAAAAGAGTAAAGAATAGTTTGAATTTGCCTGTCAAGGGCATTTGGAAAGGCTGCGGGCCAAGTTTGGCTTTGTTGCGTATTTTGTATTAGGTGCGTTGTATGTGCTTAAATTTCTTCACTCTCAGATCTAGGTTGCCTCATCATCACATTTCTGCTGAATGGCTAAAAGAACGTTTGATTGTGGTTTATTGCTTTGGTGACTGAGGGACATTGCTGATACGTTGGAGGCTATTCTTCTTGCTCTTCATGCACTTCTGAGAAAGGCTTAACAGGTGCTGGCAGACAACTGTATGTCATCATCAACTGTTTTGAAATGCAGCAGTCCTTCAAGCCATATTCTGTCTCCCAGGTAGTTTATTATGATGCTTTGTAGAGCCACCACTTCAGAATTTAGAAAGGAGTCTCATCAGTATGCTGGTGAAATACAGACGTGTCTCTCTTTACTCAGAAGAACCTGTAAGTTCAGCATCTCCCGTGAAGTAATGCTTGGGGGATATTGCCAGCTGGCTGTGTTAAAGCTGCCTTATTTTCAACCCTGGAAAAAACTAAAGTGCTGCTGCCGAGTGAAGGTCATTGATAGAGGGAAGTTTATTCTTTGTCTCCCTGTTTACCTAATAGCTATGTGTTCACAAGTAACAAAGCCAAGCTAAAGATCCCAGAATTTCTTTGGACCTTGCCCTATTGACAGAAAATCTTCTGTTGGATTGTTAGGATGTGTTTTTTCTCACTACACAATTTGTAGTCTCAGTGGTTTTGCTGGTAACAGAATAGCAGCGTATACCTTATGCATCAGAGCTCTGATGGACAGATGGACTTTCCTGTTGCCTGTAATTTGTCGATTCACCAACACAGCTGCTCTCCAGTTTCCATGCACCTTTATGGATATGACTCAGGTTTGGATTCCTTACACTAACTGTTACCAGAGGAACAGGTTAACCATAGGGTTGCACCACCTCTTATTAATGAAGTGGATTCTGGCAGCCTGTTTCCTTGGAGTTCTTCATGCTGGTATCCACTTCCCTCACATCAGGGTATCTACTACATGAAACCTTCATTAGCTCCATCTGTAGGCACGTGTACTTGTGGTGCCTGCCCTCTGGCAATCTGTTGCCATGTCTCCTTAAATCATCATCTCTCATTACAATTTTAGTGTACTGAGACAGTTAGCTTGAGAAAATAAAATTAACAATTTCATCATGAAACAAGAGGAAGTCTTGAAAAGCCTTAAAATAAGGGGGGTTGGTACTGTCACAAGCTTGCTGTATTAATTTTTCTTGAAAATGTTTGGGTGCTCTTTAATTTGCAGTCTTGCAGCCTTAAATCTCCATCTGTTCAGCAGACTGTTGAACACCATACATGGTGATTTGTTCCATTTTATGTTACTGAACCTTTTAATAAGTGCATTTTATTTTTGAGCAGAACATGAAATTTCCAAACTCTTGGAACTTCAAGGTGTGTCTTCTCAAAAACTTTTGCTGTCATCAAACCTAAGACCCATTTTACACTGTTTATTAGAATAGACTATAAATAAATTGAGCGAATGACAACTGTTCTCACCAATGTAAGAGTTCATAAAGAGAAAAATTTTTCCATACCTAATGAGATAACTTGATGCAGCAAAAATGTCTCTCAGCTTCACCTCTCTGTGACATGCTAGGATGCAACTGCACTGTAGATTCATAGTGAGGCAGTGTTAAATAGGTGCTAAAAATAAACAAAATGTGACTCAATTCTGCCTTGAACTTCAGATCCTGTAGTGAAGTGTTGATCCAACTGAATTTGATCAGTATTTTCCAAATAATTTTCATGTGTAGGACTTTATTTTTCTCTTAAAGTTTCTATCAGTAATTATTTCCTATAAATAGCCATGACAAGCAAGCTGTTGGAACGCAATATGTTTTTGATTACATGCCTGCTGGAAAGGAGGCATTAAATAGGAGCAGCAGGAAGCAGCAATAAATCAAATGCATAAAACTTAATGACAGCAATATTTTGGCAGAAAATCTTTGACTCTGTTTCAAATGTAGAAATATTTCTTCTTTCTATCAATTTTTTTAAAGCTGGGGTGGGTTCCTATGCCCTTGCTGGTTGTCTTTTCTTTTTTCTACCCTAATAGAGTCACTAAGGTTTTTCTGGAATCTTCCTAGTGCAGCTGTGTGTGTCAGAGAAACTGTGACTGCTGAAACATTGGGACTGTTTATTTTAAAGACAACTACAGCTTTGGGACTAGAAATGTATTTCTCTAGGTCTCTTTTCTTCCTCTCTATTTAAGTTACCATACACAGCCAGTATTGTCTAGGTTTTTCTGTACTGTGGATATTAATTGGAATATGTGAGCTGCTTCAGAAGAAACGCTGTTTTACAGTAATTTGTGGATGGATACTGGAGACCCAGAAAAACAAGACTTACTTTCAAAAAAAAAAATTGGGGGACCTTAACTGTCAGGAGTTTCACTGGAAGTTAGGCGTATCATTCTCTTTGTGGATGTAAATTGAAGTGATTTGTACAGTAGCTTCCAGAAAGTGTGTTCAAACAGAGTCAGAATCCACTTCTCTTCTGTCACAGGCTAATACCTTTTCTTTCGAATCATCCTTTTTTTAGCCATAATCTTTCTTTATTTCCCTTGTTAGACTGTCTCTATACACACCTTAAAGCAGAACATATACCTGGAGAGTGCTTGCTGCACAGTAACTTTGGCCTCAAGGAGCCCCAGAAAAATGCCTGCTGATCATGAGTAAAGTTGTGCAAATGAAACTTAGTCCTAATGAACAGAGACATAATTTTCAGATTTAGAGTGCCAGAACCCATAAAGCTTTCAGAAAGCTTTGAAAGTATTTCTGTACAGGTGGTGAACAAGTTAACATTGTTGGATTTTCTAAGCATGAGAATAATTTCAATAGAGTACTATTGAACTACGGAATTAGTCTGGTCTCCTGACTCATGGCACAAAATCTGAAATTGTTGTGGTTAATAAAGTCTTTATCAGATTTGGAAAAATTAAGCGCCTTTCTGGGCCACACCAGAAGCATTTTATTTCAAAAAGCAATTAAGTATGGACCAAGAGAGGATAAAGTAAACAGAAATAAATAACACACTTCGTCATGAAAGAGAGTAAATTTTAGGTGACCTGGGGGTCCATTCAGAAAAAAGGTCAAAACACAGTAACTTATTTTATTGAGTAAATTAAAAAAAAAAAATCACTTGGACTAGAGTAGAACTGCGAGAGCTGTAGTAAGCATTACCATAGATCAATTCAAGCTAGCGCAGATAAGTTTAGGGGTGATGCCTACAGAAAAGACAACTTCAAGTCTGCCTAGGTGTGATTAAACTCAAAGCCTGCTGTCTGCCCACAGGACATCTGCGAAGTGTCAGCTGGGTCCCACAGCCTGGCACAAGCACAAGGGGAGTTAGAATAAGGGGCTTCTGCTTGGCAGCCAGCAGTCTTCTCTCCCAAAGCACTTAGTAGAGAAAATCAAGACATTGCAGAAGGAGAAATCAAGTTCTTTTCTGCCAGAAATTTTCTTACTTAAGTCAGTATAAAATACACTTCAAAACAGACTCAGCTCATGAGGTCAAGTAGATGTTCCAGTCAGATGGTTTTGTTGTTCTGCACTTGTGTTCTTTAGAATAACTCTGTGGAGGAGAGCTCTGACCTTCCCAAGAACTCATCCCAGCAATACCGTAGGGTCCTTGTATAAAGCTGTCTTGATCACAGGCTTGTTCTCCCAAGCTCTTTAGAAGCAGAAATCATTTCAGCCTAAACCTCTCCAGCAAGATGTTTTGTTACTAACAAAGGGACAAGAAGGTCCCAAAATAATGAGTGCTTTCTTTTCTGGGTCCCCAAAATCAGGCTCATCATGGTAGGAAAGAAGGAGGAGGAAAAGGATCATATTAAAGGATCATGTTAAAGGATCATATTAAAAATGAATAGAGAAAGCTGAGAGATTATGTACAAATCGTGAATCCTCACCATGGATGCTGTATTCCTCTGGAGAGATTTTATATTCAAAGAGGAGGCAGTTAGAGTTCAGAGAGAGGCAGGAAAAACTATTAGAAGCACAAAAATACTTTCCCATATGAAGAAATCTAGACTGGAAATGAAAAGATAGAAGAGAGACCTGTAAAGTGATAAATCATGCCAAGAAAACAAATTAGAGAGTACAATCTTCTTATTTTGGATTATATGCTCTACAGTATTCAAAAGTAAGTTCTGTTTAAACCTGCAGAGTGAAGCACTCTCTTCATCCTAAATGCAGAAATGTAGGGTAATTCAATATTGAACCCAAAAATTAAAGTATGTCTTTTGAATGCTTCCTCAAATAACCCCCAAAAAACTTTATAAGTAGCTTCCAGAAAAAATTGTAGTTACATTAGGAAACAAAAGATATTCTGAAAACCCGGAAGCCAAACCTTTTTAGAAATTCAAAGACCAAGGAGGAGGTCATGTGAGAGAGGTTCATTTAAGAGCGAAATGATTTTAGTCCTCAGTCTGTGATGCTAAATAGCTGGCCGTTCGGACTGAAGGGTTCATCATAAATATGTGAAAAGGACAGTCTTGCGAATATTTCTAATAAATACTCAAAAATTAACATCTGAATCATTCCAGGCTGTATTTGAAAAGATACCTACATTTTTAAAAGTTGATCTCATTCAAAAAGAATTATTGCATGGCAGTGATACAAGCGAATCACTCAGGACTGTAGCGAACATCAGAACTATTGTGAGAAAAGAAAGCATTCTTCTGTAGTGATCAGAGAAAAAGTAGCTGCATTTCTAGTGAATAAAGAAGGCCAAAGCTCCAGCAGAGCGTGTGCATGTACTCACACATGCAGGGGGCAATTTAGTCACAGGGTAATGATCAGCCCGGGCTCGGCGATGACTTCTGCATTGCTCACAGAAAAAGGAGGTGGAAAGTGTGCAGCTGGAGCACAGTTGCAAAAGTGTTCAATGTCCTCTCAGTACACGGAGTAACAGGTTCAGATGACATGCTGAGTCACAAGTTTTACAGGAAATCAGCAAGGAAATAAATGAACCTTTAACTGACATTTGTAGATGTTTGCTGCAATAAGAGAACAGGAGGGTTACACAGAGAAAAACAATGTACTTTTAAAAAAAGTTGGATGTAACATACGTTAAAAGTAAGGGAAAATAATTCAATATCTTGATTTCTGCTGTGAAATCTATGAATGCTGCATGTGTTTGTGCTGTAGAAGTGCTTTGACCTGTGTCAGTAGCACTGAGTTTTGCACTGTTTGTGTGCCTATTTGTATTTCCAATTGTAGAAACTAAGGCCCCCTACCTGCATTTTGCTGTCAGCATAGTTAGGCAAATCAATATTGTTTGGAGGGATTTCTTGAGTGATTGCTTTGTTGTTCTTACTGCATACATTTTCAAGTTCGTCCCCACCCACCAATCTGTTCCCATTGCTGTGCTATTCATATTTATGTATGCATTCACAGTTTTCACAGGAATAAATTCTATCCGTCTTAATTAAGATGCTTATCCCTTCAGACTGGGTGCTACACAAATGTTTTGTAAGAAATAATCCCTACTCAGAATAAACTGTAGTCTAGATGCAGAAGAGTGAGAAATTCAGTTATCTTCCTAGTTTCTGTAAAGCACAACTCCAAAAGTTACACTTGATAATGCCCTGATCTTCTAAGTCCCAACCTATTCCTTTGCAACAAGATTGATGCTTGTTTTGGGACGCTTCTTGGGAGTTATATTGACAGCCTTTACTAATTTATGTTTGGGTTGGCTTTGCTTTCTTTTGGTTTTTTTTCCATTATTATTGCTTTGCAATGGTTGAATGAGGAGAGTGTGGTATAAAGGGGTTTTATTTGGTTGTGTAAGTAATTTCTGTTACACACTTGAAGTCCTATTTTGAAGTCATATTCTGAAAACAAGGTGGAAAATAGTGAATGGAAGGTCCAAATGTAAATTAAATAAGCAAAAGTATCCTGTAAAAAATTGTAAGGCAGAACACTAAGCATCACAGAAATAATTTCTCAGTTGAAGTCAGCTTGTTAGATTGGAGAGTTTATAATAAAATAGAGAAGCAAAGCATAATCATGTGCTATTTACTCATTTTTAGCAGAAGTTTCTTTAAGCATGCTTTATTTCGTAAGTACTTGGAAGTGAGGTTTCACATCCTTTCCGAGTCTTTTGTAATACCAGCTCTCTTTGATATGCTTAAATATCCAGCAGTCCCTTTTTCTAGCAGCAGTTTTGTCATTTTATGATTCAGAAAGCATAAGCACTACAGAATATATTTTAATGCAAAAAGATCATCTTCTCTAAGGGTGTAGTGGGTGGCAATGGTGCAAGTTCCTGCTCCTCTATTCCCTCTTGCACCTTTGTCACTGTTGCCACTATGAGAGTCCACATACTACTAGGGTTTTTAGGATGAGAACCAGCAATAAGCCCCATTACTTGGTTATTTTCTTTCACTGCTGCTGTTTGTATTTTTGCCTTTAGGTTGTACGTACAGCTCCATTAAATATATATATTTTTGAGTTTCTTTAAAAGCTGGGAACAGGAAAAAAGCGTGGTAAAATTAGTTCCTTGTCAGCATGTTCACAGAACACATAGCGGAGGATGAATGAACTTTCAGGAGTCCATTGCTTTTAGTGTTCCTCTTTACCTCATGCTGAATTTCCTCACTCTAATCTGGTATTTGTCAGCATCTATACAGAGGATAACTTCTTTGGTAGTCATTTAATACCAAAGCCAGTAGTCACTGTCATGGGTCCTTGTGCCCAGACTGGTGAGTGTGCTGATGGCTCTATGGGCACCGTAGAAAAGATAACTGGCTTTTACCTAATTACTACTGCATATATGCCTTGGTTTTAATCACTAGGTCTTCATGTGTTTTACCAACAAGGCATCTGAAATGAGGAAATTCAGACACTGGAAGGGAAAGTGATTTTTTGAAGGTCACCCAACCAGTCAGTGCTGCATCAAGAATTCAGATTCATGCCATGGAAGAGTCTAGGAGGAAATAGGTCTTTCTGTAATTCTGGTTTTAGTGTCTCTAGTGAATGAGACACTGAACCACACACTGTCTGAGTCACAATGATAGAATGAAATCTTAGACTGATCTATTTATTGCTCTGCAGCCTTCTTGTGCTGACAATAACACAGACTTCACGTTGTATTTTTGTAAAAGTATGAAACTGTATAATTAGAGGACTATTTCATAATGCACGTGACAGGTTATCTTCAGAAGAGTGTGATGTTTTTAAAGTATTCATGTGCTCCACCGTGGTCCTTCAGAAGATGCAAGTAAACCAATTCAAAATTTTTAAAACAAATATAAAAACTTAATTTGGCTTCAAGTACAAGAGTCAAATGCACTTGGTTTTTAAAAGCAAAACCATAAATTATGTGCATTAGAGACTCATTAGCTTCCCTTCTTTTCATAAATTCCTGGAGAATTTATGGACAAGCACTAATCTCCCAAATTTAGATTCTGCAAAAAAAGAGATAGAATTGGTGAGTTTCTTTTTCATAGCGTTAAAGTAGTGTAATGTAATTGTGTTTTATTTTTTTAAAATATCAGTGCAGGAAATAGACAAAAAATGCAAGAACAACACAAATACGTTTTTCTGAAAAGATAAAGAAAAAATAAGAGGAATAAGTAAAGTAAAGTAAAATAAGAGGAATAAGCTAAAATAAGGCAGCAAATAAGGCTAGAAGTTAAATTATTGACTTAATTATAAAAAAAATTAAGCTTCCATAGAAGCTTTTAATATGAAAAAGCCAAAACAAAACAAAACCTGAGAGGATAGTTGGGAAACAACTGATACATGAAGTTATGTCTAAGGCATCTAGAACACCAAAACTATTAAATAGCTCTTAAGCTATCCTCCTAGGAGATGATACCCTTGTCAAAGTTAGATAGCTCTTCCCATTCTTCTATTCAAAATGATTGCGAAATATTTAGATAGCAGTGGGAATGGAGGACTGGAGGACTTGCATATAGTGAATACAGTGTAGCTATTATTAAGATTTATTTGATGTTTTACATCACTGAATTTTAGATGAGTAGTCATTAAAATCTTAGGAAGAAGTAGTTAATTGAGTTTCTAGTTCTCTTTGTAGCAACTAGATAGATTTCTCTTGCTTCCTGAGAGTTTATGATATGTAGAAATACTGTTAACAAAGAAATTACATACTTTAGAAGTTATCCTGTTAAAAAATAGTCTTGACATGACGTTTCCTACTCTCTTCTTTAGGTTTCAAGACTTATAAAAATCTATCAAAAAACCCCCCCAATATAATGAATGAATTTGTGAAGGAATATATGCAGAAAATAGTTTATGTTGGTTACTTGGCATAGATAATGTCTTACTAAGTGAACATACAGGGGCACTAAATTTTGCAGCATAATAGGCAGCGAATTTGGATGAATAGTTTTTTAATTGGATGTTTTTAAAACAAAGGACATGACACAAGTGGTGTCAAGGAGTTTTCTAGCAATATGTTTTAGAAGAGTATTGCACAATTTGAGAACTTCAAAGTGGAAGTATTTAATCACACTTGCTGTTACGAAATATTTTGTTATTCAAGGCAAAACTATAGATATGAATAAGTATGAATGGAATTATACTTAGATGCAGATAATCAACTTAGAATATTTTTAGTTTGATTATACCTTGAAGAAGGACATTTATTAACTTAGCCATGAGGTCGAAAGGGTACATTCTAAGTGCCAGAGAAACCACAAATATATTTACATAGTTCAACGTTTTTGACATCCATATTTTTCTGATTTTGCTTTCAGTAAAAGTATCAGCCATATATGTTATAGTAAAGTGTTATTTTCTACTTGGGAATATTTTTTATTAAAGTGTATGTAAGCAGCTCATAGAACTAGATTTGTCACATATTTCATCAGCATAAATCTGATTTCTGGTTTTCTCATGAGAAAAAAAAGCAATCAATTCTGTAATGTTCTGCCTGGAGTTTTATATTTTATACTTAAAAGAGTTACTTCTCTTTTTCAAAGTCCATTTCTTATATGAATGATAAACTTCTCTGTCTGTATAAAGTGGCTGAAGTGAGTTTACTGGCTCCGGATAGCAGCTACATGCTCAGGGTGCAACCTGATGAAGTCTTGTCTTTGTGGTTCATATGGGCATTAGAAATAAAAATAAAAACATATCCTTGTGTCACAACGTTATACCTTGTAATTGGTACATCTTGTGCAATTCCTTTAGTGGGGATTTCCTTTCTTTCCTGTAAACTGAAGTCTTTCATGTAAGCAGTGTTTAGACGCATTCTTTTGTAAAACCGATCTTATCAGGATTATACAGAGCTTCCCATTTTTCTACAGGGGTTAGAGAGTGCTCACCACAAATGGTATGAGTATTTCAACTGAAAAAATAAGCTATTTTCAAAATGAGGAGGTTTTTTTAGTCTTTAATATTTTAATTTTTTTAAATGGAACAAAAGCTATTGTATTTCCATGATGACTGTATACTAAGTAGCATATGTGGACTTAGACAACTCTCTCTTAGGGATGTAAGGAATCCCTTGTTGGTTTATTATCCATTATTGCAATGGCTAATAAACAGGCTTGAGTATTTTGTAAGTTTTACTGGTGTTAGAAAATGATTCATTGAAATGTAACACAAATAGCCTTATAAAACTTAAGAAATGTCTCATTGTTATGCCTTACTCCTCCCTTCTTTTCCACCTACCAACCTTCTGCTAGCCCACTACCCCACTTTGTATGTATTGTCGTGCCAGAAGAAGACAAAACTCATACAAGACTTAAAAGATGATAATTTTAGCACTTAAACTTAAGAAACAGGAGAACTGGTATTGGTTTTAATTTGGTGGTTGTTGGTGTTGTGTTGTTTTGTTGGGTTTTGTGGGGTTTTTATTGATTTTGATCTCAGATATATTAAGATTAGAATTGGTTGAGAACAAAAAAAAATCCAACTTTTTATTCTGACTCAGAATGAAAACTAGCAAACTTTACTTATTTTTATGCAGGAGGGGGGCGTGGGGGTGGTATGTGTGTGAACAGAAATGCCAGAAATGTTTGAGTAATTGCATTCCATTCCAAGCAATAAAGCAGAGTGGTGCAAGTGGCTCTTCCTCACCTCTTGAGAAGATACCTGCAGACCCACTGGAGGGGTGGAGTCAAGAACTGTCAAAGAAATTTCTTTTCAGTATGTTACTACAGGCAGTTTAATTCACATGGAACCATCCAGCAAAGATTGACAAGATAAAATTGTATCGAACCTGTGTGTTATCAGCTGATGTGCAACATTGGGTCTAAGATGTTCCCTGTCGCTAAGACAAAGAAATACCAGGGAATCAACAGTTCATGGTTCTGTTTTCTGGCCAGCCATAAGTGAGAGATTTTCCCAGTGCCGAGGTTCTAGAATTTCATGTTTCATTTCAGAATCGGGGAAAACACGTCGTATTTGTAGAAAATCTTCTATTGCAGCCTTGCTTATTTCTTCCTGCTACCCTTTCCAGATTTTCCTGACATTATTCAGCCCAGCCTCTGCTTGTGCCTGTCACTCCCACCTCTTCTGCAACCCAACTGCTACAATATTTTTCATCTTACCATCCTAATTCTTGCCCAATTCATATGCCATGTGCACTCCTGCCACTTGACTTGTTACCCAAATCTGCTTCCCTTCCCCTTTCTTATCCTATGCCTGGTTTCCTGTTTTCCTTCACTCACAGTCTCTGCAGACTCAATTCTAGGCTACAAGTTTCAGCATTTTTAGTCTCTCCACGTAAAGCACTTTGTCCCTCTCCTTCATTGTTTTAGTTGGCTTTTTCTGTACCTTTTACAACTGCACTTTGTCCTTGAGTTGCAAAAACCAGAACTGCACATGGTACCCTAACTGGGAGACACCAGTGATTGATGTCCAGGCAGGAGGGCGCTCAGTGCCATGTTCCTAATGCCATTGCCAGTGATGCACATCAGCTTCTTGGCTTCCTAGTCCTGTGCATTGAGCTGCTTCAGGACTGGTAGTGGATGTTCCAGGATCTCTTTCCTGATTTGTAACTTCGAGGTCTGAGTTCAGCACTGTGCAGGCATAGTTTAGATTATTTTTCCATAGATTAATCACTTCACATTTGTCTGCATTGAAGCTCTTCTGCCACCTTTTTGACCACTTACTTAAGTCTTAATGTAGTTCCTCATTATCAGGGCAGCACTTGGCTACCCAAGTTTAATGGAATCCTCATACTTGGAGATGTCACCAACTGCTCGTTTCTCTGGGTCATTACTGAAAATATTGAATAAAATTGGTTCCAACAAAGATCCCCAGAAGGGATCATGGACCCTACTGCTGATTCTTTTCCAATTTTCAGTACATAAAAGCATCTTTCCTTAGTCCTGTAGAAACACATATTTTTAATAATCTTTGAAGTGGAACCTCCTATACCTCAGGTCCTGCTTATGAGGAAATCCTTAGAAATATTAACTTCTTAAGTAATAATAATTTGTAATATATGAATAAATTTTAATATTTTTTATTCTTGCTAAGCATTTTACATGTCCAGTTTTGAGCAGAAATGCTGAGTGTCAAACCCATGATATGATGGGGTCCCTTTCATTGCCAAATATCTGATGTTGGATATTCTTTAAATCATAATTTACGACACAATTTTGCTAACCTTTGTAATTCTTACTGTGTGTCTTGGCCTAATTTAATCTCAGAATAAACCTGTTTCACATTTGCTGGATTTGGTATCAAAACATACATATCAGTCAGGCAGCTGGCTCAGAAAATTCCTGTTGAATCTCTACAATTTCACAGTATTATATATTCTAGAAATTGCTCTAATACTGCTCATTATTTCTTCTGGTAAGTTCACACTATGAATCTGCTGGGAAGTTATATAAAGGCTTAACGGTATGAAATTTTGGAAACATAATTTGGGAAGATAGGGGGATAATTCACAGTGATAGTGTGAAGTTTAATTAATTCAGATGAAGCATCATTCTAGAAAATTAGTCTGGTCTAAGGGAGGACCAGGAATCCTTACAAATTCATATGTTTCTTCTGTAGTTTTAGAAGGGCAGAGAGTTTAGAGGGGCAGAGAGTATTAGAGGGTCTTTGTATTTGCTGGAATTGTAGAAAAGTGGCCTTTCACCATTGAGCAGGACAAATGAATTCACTTTTCTTGTCCAGCACTTAAAATTCTTCTTCATGTATCTACCAGGTAAAATACATAGTGATTCTTCCCCCTTCCCGTTTTCTCACTCTGCCCGCCCCAGAACGTAATTATCTGATATGATTTATGGTGGTAACTAAGCAAAGGATCGAATCACAGCTGTACGGAAACTGAGACTTGTTTAAATAGGGTCTTAACTTCTGTTTGGCCTCTTCTGGCAGGCCTCCACAAATGGCAGAGAGGTTGTTCCATGGCCAGGAACCATTGGCAGGATGCAGAGAGCAAATCCTCTGAGAGAAAACCATTAAGAGCAAACAATGCTAATTTGTGAACAAAAATATTTAAAAGCTAGGAAGAAGTTCAGACATTTTTAATTGTGCTTTTAGAAATATGGCAGGAATACTTAACTTTCCTTGTAGTTTTCCCTTGGACTACAGGAATGATCTTGAGCCATCTGAGATCAGTAGTTTGTGTTAATATGCTCTTGCACGCCAAAAATACTTAGGTTACTGTAACTGTTTTCTTTTACAGATTTTGTTGTCATTAACACAAGTCTGCAGAAGGAGGCTGTGTAAATAATTGCATTTATATGTGGAATTTGTTGGAACATTTTGTGTGAAGACAGAAAAATAATTTATGGCTAGATACTTTTGAGCTTGTAGATAACTAATATTCTGATCTGAGGGCCAGCTTTACCATAAGGTTTCATTCAATGCATGAGGTAACCCACAATACCATTTCTTAGAAAAGATGCCGATTCACTCTTACGGCATTTACTGGCATAAACTGACCCAGTATTTAGACATGGGAGTAGGTGTCCTGATTTCTTAGAAACACAGAGGCCCAAGTGAAAGAAATTCTGCATAATGAGCACCCTGTGAATAAGGACATTTTTGTTCAGGTGCCTAAAAATCAGTTTGCAAATAATATGTTTGACACATTTCAAGCTGTTGGTCTTTTTTCTATAGGTTTTCTATTTATACACTTTCCTTTATCTTCTGGCTCTCATGAGTTTACATTCAAGAGTTGCTTGTTGAATAATGGTGTAAAACAGGTATTCACTCACTAAACTCACAGTTCTACGAAGCAAAACAGGTGATTCTGTGACTTTCGCAGAAGTAAAGGGTCATCATTTTAAAGGCATCCCTGATTTATAGTCATCAGTAGGTTCCAGAATAGCCTTTCAGGTTCAGGGAGACAATGTGATTTCTCAAAATTCATGTTTGGTATTTGATTCTAGAGAGCTTAAATATTTTTTCTTTCTTATTCCTCATTTTGTAGGCTACTGTGCAAATTTGAGTGGTACATTCTGGCCTCAAAATTGTATTTCAGTCCTTTCTATGTCCTTCTCACTGTTGAAATATGTGAAAGGGGGAGAATTGTAGAATTATAGAATGGTTTGAGTTGGAAGGGACCTTAAAGACCATCTAGTTTCAACCCCACTGCCATGGGCAGGGACACGTTCTACTAGACCAGGTACTCAAAGCCACATTCAACCTGGCCATGAACACTTGAAAAGGAGCATCCACAGCTTCTCTGGGTAACCTGTTTCAGTGATTCATCACCTTCATGGTTAAGAGTTTCTTCATAATATCAGGTCTAAACCTACCTTCTTGCATTTTAAAGCCATTACCTCTTGTCCTGTCACTCCATGTCCTTGTAAAAATTCCCTCTCCAGCTCTTCTGTAGCCCCTTTTGTACTGGAAGGTGCTATAAAATCACCCTGGACCCTTCTCTTCTCCAGGCTGAACAACCTCAAGTCTCTCGCTTGTCTTCATAAGAGAGTTGTTCCAGCCTTCTGAGCTTTTTTGTGACCTCCTCTGGATGTGCTCCGACAGTTCCATGTCCTTCTTATCTTATGGGCCCCAGAGCTGGCACAGCGCTCCTGGTGGGGTCTCTCAAAGGCAGAGCAGAGGGGCAGAATCACTTCCCTCAGACTGATGCCCACAGGGATTTTGCTGCAGCCCAGAACATGTTTGGCTTCTGGACCACATTTCTGGACAGGACCACATTGCAGGGTCATGTTGAGCTTCACATCAACCAATGCCCCCAAGTCTTTCCCCTCAGGGCTGCTCCTAACCCACTCTCCACCCAGCCTGAATATGTTGAGATGCATGACCAGGTGAAAAGAGGGAGGTTAGAAAAGCAAGGACACATGTATAAACTGCAAATACTAGTTGAAGCTGTGACTGGTTGAAGTCACTCACTGATAAAAGTCTAGTGACAGAATAAAGATACGTATTTCTCTATGACACAAAAACATTAAATCACTAGAGTTCTGTAAATATAGTCTGTGAAAAGTTTTGTGTTGATTTTTGTTTTCAGGCTGCCTCTAAAGGAACTATCGTTGCTTGCATACAAATGAAATAACCTAAAGTGAGATTGTGATTCAAGTTTTACTCAAATGACTTATATATTTTGAATGTATAAAACACAGTTAAATGGAAAACAAAAAAAAATCCTTTTTAATAAGTATGTTCTAGCATTTGTAGCTGCAGAAAAGAGAAGAGGATGCTTAAATGAATTGGTCAACACGATAAGAGTTCAGCTGTGTATTTTCCACAGTTAGTTTCTAAGCAAGTGTAGCTTTTTTAGGTCTTTTCTTATTTTTCCCCCTCGTTATAATTTTTTTCATTGTAATGCACAGACAAAGTCTACACTTCAAATGAGATTGCCATAGAGTACACAAATCTGTGCTGAAAGAGTAGTGGTCGTGGTCTGCAGCGAGGTATTGGCACTGGTACTGCTTTCAAGGTTCTGAGGAAGTGCATCTTACGTTAGACAGCATATGACTAGAAATAACCCAGGAAGCAAAGGGAAAAGCTTAAAACTTTATCCCTCCCAGCTGAATGCCCTGTTCTTGGAGCTGCAAAGTAATTCTCAAGGTTTCTGGCTTTTGTTTTCAATCCGTTGCTTCATCTGCACAGTGGTCCAGCTTCAGCAGATGCCAGAGTGGTCCCTTCTTTTTCCTTAGTAGGGCTGCAAACTATACAAGAGCAGCTGCTTTTTTCCTACTTCTTAGTTACTAAAGAAAGGGAAAGACTGCTGCTATTGCTTTCTTTTCCTAACGTATTTTGAAAGACGCAGTATTGTCTCCTGGTATTTCGAAAGAAGGAGTTTTGGACTCTAGAGAAGCCTTAGAACTCTAAACATCTGATGGTAGGAGGCTTTTGCGGAAAAAAGCACCGAACTCCCAAATACGAGAGATCTGAAGTGCTGTCATCAACACGTGCTCTGTGAGTCTTTAGCAGTTACAAGGTCAGTGGCAGTTTTGGGTCCCTGTGCTTAGCTGACCTTCCTGAGGCACTCTGTAAGGCTCTTGAGCACCTGACTTGGTGCTCTCTTTGCTAACACAGTGGCTGGGCACCCTTGCTGGAGTCACCCACTGAAGAATCAGTTTTACATAGCTGGTACTCAAGCGAGGCAGTAATAGAAAGTTGTATAAAACACCAAAACTGACAAAGGCCATAATTTGGGTTAGTTTGTGTGTCCTTGTAGTATCAGATTCTGAGGCAGAGCTAACTTTGGCTCAGGATTTCGTTATGTCAGTCTATACTGATGATTGCTTTACATTTTCAATTATCAAGTTGGACTATTATAATAATATAATAGGTTCTAATATAAGAACTTTCCTGACCATCCTATACTAAAATTTCTTTATCAGCTTTCCCAACCCTTGTTTGCATACTGAAGAAAGGAACCATACTGTAATTTGTGTCCTGAAAGAGACTCTCAGAAAACTACCAAATCCTTGTAAACTTGACTGCGTGTCTGACTGGTGTGCAACAAATCGTAATTACAGGCATGCTTGAAGCAAGGCTTTCATAAAACTGAATGAAAAGTATGATTCATTTCCCAGGAAGACTGACCCACCCATTCAGCCATCGACATGTCTGTTGTCTTCCTTTGCTTCTTCTTTTTCTTAAGTTTCAAAGGGAAATAAAATGCCTGAAACAGAAGACCTGCCTGAACATATTCCTCTTCTGTATTTAAATCAATTTGTAAAGTAAGGTTTTGATTATAAGGTTTCTTAATTTCTCAAGTGTTAATAACTCTCTGTGTTTTCACCCATCTACTTGGTACTAATGACAAGTAGTGTTCAGTGGATTAAATCTTCTGTTGGCCTCTGATAAGAAAGTTTCCATCATTTCCAATCATATTTGAATATAAGTTTCTAATATTGTTGAGTACTCTATTTCAACAAAATTTACATATAGCATTAAAAAGCTGTGTATTATCTGAAGATAGTTAATTACTTTTGGAAATAAGTTTGTGATGTTGTACTGCTAACCTAAGATTTCAGTTAGAGACTTGCTTTTACAATACTATAATCCTTAACCCACTTTAAGTGTTCAAACATCCAATCCACTAGATCTTCATGATGTTGCATATGAGAAAAGGTGCCTGTGGCTACTTATGCCAGACATGTTTGCAGGATTAAAGTGAGAGTGCAGTAGGGTGGTGCTAAAACTACTGGTTTACACCAGGTTTTTTACCCTTTTTTTCAGGGTTTCAGATCAGTGTGAGCAGGATTCTAATTATATTCTTTCAAATAAAATTTCCCTTGCCTCTTCAAAAACATTATATTATTTGATATTTGTAATTGTATTTAATTGTTCATGCGTGTATATGCTTTTTCTAAGTGTTACTTAAATTCTAAATTTTGTATGATCAACAGATTAGAAATTTTCTTCTCAAGATGTTGGCTATGACAGCAGTATATGTAAAGAGCAATTTTCATTCTTCAGTGAGTTTAGGGACAACATCATGACTGTGAAACACAATTAACAAGACTGCTGGTACTGACCTCGTGGAGCTCACTTCATAGTCAGTATTGTAATATAGAGTCAAATTCCCTAGTTCAAAACTAAACCAAAATAAAAAGAACTCACTCCATTTGTGATTCTGTTGGAGGAGAAGAAAATATTTCGTAAGGGCCATGGAAATTCACGCTTGTCAAAAGTGAAAAGAGATAAAGTAATGAACATTCTTAGATCTATTGCTGGGTCAGTATGCAGACAGCAGAATGCATAACTTACATGGCAGCCTGTAACAGTGTGTATGGTCAATACCAATATCTCAGTTTACCAAATCCAGCCAATCAAAGCAACCAATTAGTCAAAGATGTATTTCTGTCTCCAGAGTGAACTTTACTCTTGTGGAGACCTGATTAATGTGCTTTGGAGACCTGTAATGAGGGAGAGCTTAATTATTCAGATTTATCAGCTTGCAAAGGTTTTGGATGATCCCACGTAAGCCTGCTCAATCAGCATTCCACAATGTGCAACCTGAGTGTTTAGCAGTGGTCATGGTTTGTTTAAGCATGCAATTTAACCTTAAATGCCAAGATTTTCAGTAATATTTTCCATTAACTGAAGAGATCCCCTCTTCTAGACAACTGAGCTTGAGTTTTACTTTATATACTGCATGAGTTACTATTAATTCTGTGTACAGTGCCATAACAGCACTGCCTGTTTACTATATAAAGATGTGCTCCCTGCCCCAGAATGCTTGCGATCCAAGATAAGTGAGAGGAGACAATGAGAAAGCCATACAAGAAGAGGAGGGTGCGAAGTGAAACAAGAGACAGATAAGATGGTAAAAAAGAGCCTGACAGATAGGCCTCTTGCAGGAGCAGGCTCTGGGAGCACTTTGCCTGAGAGGACCTTCCAACTTCTGCCACACCCAGCTGTGCTGGTGCTCCATGGAATCACCCACTTCCCCTCTGCTGGGGCAGCGCTGCCATCCTTGCTTCTCAGCTTCACTTGTTTACTCCAAAGTGTCCCTTTGCTTTTTGTTGTGCCACCCCTTCATGAGAAACACTCTCCAGCAGGAAGAGAGCCCTGTAAAATAAATTTGCCTTCCCTCAAACTCCCCCTTCAATGACTTCTGTTGTAGAAGCACTAGTAATCTCTGAGCCAGCGCTAAACTAATCCTAATAATATTTTTTTACTGATTAAAAGAAACTAAAAATGCTCTGTAAGTAAAAGCTGTATGCCCAGTTAATCTGTAGAAACAAACATGCTGCTTGCACACAATCACTCTCACTCCACCATCTGTTCGATTCCCATAACTATTGTTTTGTCTTTAGTGAAGCGTTTCTTGGCTTTTCTAGATAAAGTTGTTTTTAAACTTGCACAACTTTGCAGCTGGACACATAAACTTGTAGCAGTGAAAATTACGAAGAAGGAAAGTAGAAGGTGCTTTTGACAGAGAAGTAAGATTCTGTCCTGAACCCAAGTGAAACATATCCCAAAGGAGACAGCAGATTTGAAAATAGTGCTGAAGAGGTACAAGAAGACTAAAAGTTGGAAAGAAGAAAGGTGTTTTTCTTCTTTTGACAGAAATCTGGGAATAATGAACCTGGCAGCTCTTTTATGAAATCTCCAGCCATCAGCATGAGCCATAGGTTTCCATTTCTATCCACCAAGTAGCTTTCTGTCTGAGGAAAACTGGGCAAAATTCATTGACTTTTATCAGTGAGATTCCCAGTGAATGCAGAGTCGCCTGTGATCACAGAAAGCATATCAAGGTCAGAGAGTTGAGGAAATGTCCTGCTCCTCCTTTTGAAGAGCTCTTCTGACAGATCAGCCTCTATAGTCTTTTGCAGAAAAGTAGGCTGAAGCTTTTGACGGAAGAAATAAGAATAGAAATACTAACCTGATACTCTTTGACAAAATAATTCCACATCTAAGATTTAGCTTAATGTGTTGGACTAAAGGAGCTGTTACAAACTTAGCTTGTTTTCTACCTTTGCAATAATTTTATGTATTTCGTTGTTCTTGAGATGGCTGCAGTCTTTGTCCAGCCAAGTCTTGTCAGGGAAGATGCTTAGAGGCCTATGGATGATGCCAAAACCAGGGAAAATAAGGAAAACCTAGATGTTCCAGAAAGAACTTGTGGACTGCTGCAGTGCATCTTAGGTGTTCCACAGGAACAGCAGGAGAGGTACTGAAGCAACCACATATACATACAAAGTAAATAGTTTGCTCTGCCACTGCATTAGCAAGGAAACCACTTCAAACAACTCTCTCTACCTAGGGAAAAATGTAGTAATAATAAGCAATAGCATAAGTCTCCACTCCTTGCCCCAGAGGTTGTCTACTAATCCTTAGGAGCCTTTGCGCTCTGCAGGCTTCCTTTTTCTATCCTCATTTGTCACAGAAAAATATTTTTATGGGTCACAGGCATACTGCAATTCAAAAAAAAAATTATTAGAGAATAAATGCTCGCCAATGAATCCTTTTAGATATGAAAAGTAAACAACAAACGATGTATGTTCTCTGAGGAAAACAGAAACTTGTTAAAGAAGCTAGAAATCCCTCCTGCTTGTGAGTTGCTGGAAGCCCATTGTGCTGACGCTTCTGAAAGGGAACTGAATGCACTTGCAAGGGTTTTCTTTTCTTTCATTTCAAAAGCATTCTCTGGTTTGAGATCTCCCCATAGCTAATTAAAACAAGAACACAGGGTGACATTAGTTATGCACCAGAGTGGGAGTCAGAAGATGTGAGTTCAGTTCCCAGCCCTGCCACTGACTTCCTGGGTAACCTTGGGTAAGCCTCTTGATGTTGATTTTCAAAAGACCTCTGGGGCCAGATTTTCATATTGAAGTTTGGTTTTCAAAGGAGCTCAGTATCTAGTGATTTCCATGATGTTGATTATGGCCAGAATTTCAAGCAAGCTCAGCTAGAAATATGCTGAACTCATTTGAAAATCAGGCTCTTAATCTTTTTCTGCCTCAGTTTCCCATCTCTGACATTGCTGGTGAAATATTTCCCTTGTCTGTCCTGATTGTTTAGACTGTAGTTCTGCAATGCCAGAATTGTCTTTTCATGAATGTGTATAGTGTCTTGTACAATCTTGTTTAATCTCCATTATGGTTTTTAGGCATTACTGTAATGATTGTTACACCAGTGTTCTGTTTTAGCAAAGAAAGAAACTGTAATCAGAAGAAAGCCTAATTATTGTGTTGTTTCTTGGATCTGGGTGAAGATCTATACTTTTTTTTTTTTTTTGGTTTGTGGGTAAGTTTATTTTTTTTTTTTTTTTTTTTTTTTTTTTTACTTGGGAGGATGTCATGTGCAAAACACCAAAAGCTATATTTAAGATCAGGATGTGTAGGTTAGCTTACTTCGCTCGTCCAGCAGGGACAGTTAATCTATCAGAGCAGCAGGTTAGGTCAGTTCAGCGTGATTTGATTTGTCAAGAAACTTATTGACTGCCTCCTATTACCTTGTTATCCTTTAGCTGCTTAGAGTCCAATTGTTCAATAATTTGCTGAAGAAGATTTTCAAGCACTGAGTGGTGTGAATTTCCATACACCTTCTTGCCTCCCTGGTTAATAATGTGATTCCTTTTGTAGTTCCTACTACACCAGTTCTGTTTGCACTTTTCCCACACTGCTTTCAGGCTCTTGCAACATCTCAGAGCAACATAACATTCTCTGTTGGCAAAGGCATAGAGTGCTTCTTCGCTTCATAAGTGCTGTTTGCTTCCTGGGACCCACTACAACCCATTCCTGAAATTCCAGATCAGCATTGTCAGTGATAATCGAGCTCCTGGTTTCAAGCTCTGTGCTGTACAAGCCAGAGGCCAAGTGTAGTAACCCAGGAATGCGTGATTGCGAAGACTGTCACTTCCCAAGGAACTCTGCTTACTGCTAAATGACTGCCCTTTCCACATACCTGTGGGTGTCACTAACACGGTGACTCTTCCCTGCTAGGTTTGTCATATATGGGTGGCCAGCACCTCAAGCAGCTGAAAGTTTGGAAGTGATCATTCCCTATGTTTACAAAAGCAGCATGCACTTGCTGCTGTTTTCCAGATTCCCCTGTACTCCCTGGCTAGAAATAGTTATTATTCAAGTATGTGCCCTCTGAAGAGTCCTTTTGATACTTTATGTTTTCCTTTACGTGAAATGGGGTACTGTGCCTTGATCAGCTCTGTAATGAAAAACCTAGCAGGACACCTCTAGGAAATGTATGATCTCAGCAGTTTTGCAGTTAAAGCTGAGTGTGTTTTGTTGGGGAGAGCTTAACTGTGCCAATTGTCTGTGACTAGCATTTTCTATTGTTCCTTTTGTTAAAGGATAGACTCCCTTTGTGGTCTTTACTAAAAGTGCTTTTCATTTTCTTGATCTAACAAATAGTGTTCTAAATTGTGTTACGTGTTCTAGTATTGGCATGCATGCCATGCCAAGGTAGTATTTGATTCCAAAGAGCTGTTATCTGCCAGGGCTGGTATCTGTAAATACAAGCTTGGAATCAGGGAAATACTATAGATGGTTTAGGTTTAAGAGACCTTTAGAGATCATCTAGTTCCAGCCCCTCTCCCATGGATGTCTTCCACAAAATCAGGCTGCTCAAAGACCTGTCCAACACTTTCAGGTATGGGGTTGGTAAGCTGTTACCTGTCCACAGCTTCTCTGTTCCAGTGTATCACTACACTTATAGTAAAGAATGTCTTCCTCACACCCAATCTAATCAATCTTCTTTCAGTTTAAAAGCTCTGCTCCTTGTCCTGTTGCTGCAGGCTCTGGTAAAAGTCTCTCTTCAACCTTCTTCCAACCCCCTTTATTTATTGATTTAGTCCTTGAAAGTTTTCCATTCCTTCCAGTTACTGAACCCAGTTCCCCCATATTTTTACTAGCCGTAGCCAAATGTGTAAAAAAGGAGGAATCTTAAATTACCTGTACAACACTTAGCTAATCTGAATTCTGGGTTGTAAGGCTGTACTTTATTTCTGATGTGAAAGAAGCACTGACAAAAAGGTGATTCCATAGGGTAGCTCTTTTGTATTCAGTTTTGGTTTCCTTCCGTAATTAGTACAGTTTGATTATTTCACTTATATTTAACTGCTTATTTTGAGATATAAACCCTCAGTCTTCCTCAGCATATGTGTAGGGATTGTATGTGTTTCTGCGAGGGCTGATGTGCCAACCAAAGAGTGCAAGGGAAGTTAATAGTTCTTGAGAGAACGACTATAATGTTATTCCATTCTGGTAGTAACTATATGACTAAAATAACAAGTGTAACATTACCTCCACTGCTAGAAAAATGAAGACTGTGCAGGATGCCCTGTGATTTAGCTATGTGCTTGTTATCCCTATTACAAAGCACCAGTGGCACTGCAACTGCTATCCCATCAATTCAACATTAGCTTCCCTTGTTCTGCTTGTCCAGCTCCACCATTCTTGTTTCTGCTGCTGTGTTCATCTGTGCTGAGGCTGTTCAAGTCCTTTCTCTGTCCCAATTCACTCCCCTATTAAGTCTGATCTGGAGAAGAAAGTGTAGGCATGGAGAGACCTTGAAGGTCTAAAAGGCTTTGCCTAATGTTTGACCTTAGTTAAGCCCCTCACAGTCATCCCAGCATGTTTGCCATAAAGCACAATCATTTCCAGATTGTCTGTTGTCTGCACCATGCAGAATGTCAAGGTGAAGTCAGAAGTGCGCGTTTTTTGATATAAATGACAGTGATAGAATGATAATAGTTTTCTGATGCATGTAGCATTAAGGAAGATGCACTCTGCCAGTTACACTCCTGACAAATGAGAATCTGCAGAAAGGGATTTAATATAAATATCAATCAGACTTAAAATTAACTACTAATTACCATCAGAAGCTACTAGGCTTCTGCAGTTATAATCCATGAGTATTTATAGCTCAGGGCTCTAGCATTAGATTTTTTCCACTGACTGTCACTCAAGAAGCCCAATCTTACATCACAGGACAGGTTGAGAAAAATCGTTGCTCAGGTGTTCCTAACCAATGACAACATTATGTTTGGCTGCACCGTGACATTGTTTTGGAGGATGCTCTATATATCTGGATTAGGAACATTTTTTGTTTCTTTTAGGGGACATTTTACTGAGGATTATTACGATGAAGATCTGCTCAGTGTGGACAACATAGTTCATGCAGAATGTCTTCATACACACACATGCATTATCTGCTTTAATCTAAATGAAAACCCTGCAGTTTTATGATTGAGCAATGGCCAATCTGTAAGTCCCTCTTAAAACTTCCCTAAACAACAACTCAGTTTTACTTCTTATTTTGTTTTGATAAATTATTATTTTTTCTTTTTTTCATGTAGCTTAGCAAAGAAGTATTATTTTATAAATATGACACTAGAAAATTATCATGTGTTCTTTAGTGCAAGTGTTGGTGTTCTTAGAATAAACAACCAGATATTGTGCAACTAGTAAAAGATACTGGGTTTTTTTTCCACGTTGTATTTTTTGCTTTTAGTGTGGAACTGATGTATTCACTAAGAATGTATTTGGAAATTGTTCATAGCCTTATTTACTCAGGCGTAAGGCAGTGTGGTCTAATGGGAAAGACAGTGGTCTAACACATGGTGTGCTGGTGGTTCTGGATGTATTCCTGCCCTGTGCCTCAGTTTTCCACCAATGAAATCGTCACAGTAGTGTAATTGACCTCTTTCTATATTGTTCAAGAGAAGAAGGAATTGGCTGTTAGTACTTCAACAAATGATTTGTAGCTCTAGGAAAATTCCTCTTCTAAGAAGGTTGTCAGGACTGTGGGCTGGTAACCAAGGCAGGAGCAGAGCAGGAGATGCAGCCCCAAGCAAGGACCCAGCCAGTGTCTGAAGCAGTGACAGGCCATCCCAGAGGCATTCCAGGCAGTGCAAAGCTGCAGAATTCAGAATAACTGGAATGGTAAAGTTTATACGCAAAATACAAGGAAAAAAAAATTATTTCTATTTAAAAAGCTTGGGAGATGAGCACAACTTCTCTTTTTATACATCCTAATAATAAAGCTCAAAAGGTTATGTGGATATATATAGTGCTTCACTGCACATTGAATTATATTCACTTGATGTTACATTTTAAAATAAGTAAATTCATTTTGGAAGTAGGTGAGAATTTTAGAAAGCACTGTGAAGTATTGAAATGCATCACTAAGAAGAGAATTGCAAATGCTGTCTTCATTAAGACTAATTTTAAAATAAAATATAACACCTAAAAATTTCTTTCAAGGGTTTCAACAATTAGAGGGTGGAAAAAAAAGTATTTTGTTCCCACCATTTTGATTTCACATTTTCTTATTTGTACTCATGCCTTTATTCAAGAGCAGTATTATACGTCAGTGTTCTCCTGGTAAAGAGAAGCACATGCATCTCCCCACCTTACTTTGGATGAAGGGGGTAGTGGAGCTGGTTTTCTGTACTATAAACCTGCCCATTCTCAATGGTGACAGAGTGCTCTTTTCTGTGCTTTCTCTGCAGTTTCAGAGCTGCTGAGTCAGTGTCATTCCTGCAAATCACAAAATCAGGAATTAGAGCTTCATCTTTCTCACTGTATAGCTCATAAATATCATACCTGTGCCCTGACAAGTGACAAACTCCATGTGTCTGTATTCACAACTCTCCTGGCACCAGGGCACATTATTCTGAGATGTTTTTTAAGGTGTTTTCAGAGCGCTGTTTAGAATAGGAAAACAGTGAAGTCTTTGTCAAAAAGTCTTGTGAGGAGAATGTGAAGAGACAGATTGAAATGGTAATCTGAGTGATAATCTTCTAGGGGTATGATCATTTGGGGTAGCTCTGGGGGGTTTTCTGCTCACTGGTTCCATACCAGCCTGTTGGATGGACTGCTAGGGACCACTGCTACTTGGTCTGCTTGCCCCATCACTGCTCTTTTTATTTTCTGTCCTTCTGTTACCCTGGAACAGTTCTGTTTAGGACCATATTCTAGCAGAAGCTTGTTCCACCTGAAAATCTGTCACCAGTTCACCTTTTCAGAAGTGAATGTCTACAAGAATGCACAGATGACTTACTGAAATAGGCAAAGTGACTCCCAGCCACAGGGGTTACAAGATACATGATGTTACCTTTTGTTCAGAAATGTCACAGACATTATTTCTGCTTGTAGAGAATGCTTGGCATAGATAATTCTGAGAAAATATGAGTTAAATTTACAGAACAGACCATCCAGGGACTGCTAGGGACTTGTACATACATGTATGGGGCTTCCATCTGCTGTCAATACCAACAGCTGTCCTCTCACTACTTCGGCCCAGGATTAACAGTGCCTTCCTCAAGTCCAGTGTGGAAGTGGATTAGGCTAAACAGCCAAAAGGCACTCCTAGTGCAGAACAGCAGTGTCCACACACTGAGTTAGTGCCAAGTGGTTAATGCATTCTGTATTCACACCCTCGCTTATTTTGCAACAACTTCCCTGTGTAGGCAAGCCCTACACGTTCATGTCATTTGATGGTTAGCATTGCATCAGTGACATTCCAGATTCTGACCACAATGTTAGTAATGGAAAGTGGTTCATCTTCTAATGAAATGGTAGGCTTTTTTTTTCCTGGTTGCTTCTTTTGCAACTTTTTCTTTCATGTGCCTGGAGTGAATTTCTTCATTTTTTAAATGTGTGATAATTCGTCTCATCTCTGATACATGAAATGATGCTCTCTAAGCATGGAAATTGCCTTTATACATTATACTGCATGAAGCAGTGATTGCTCAGCCTTTTTTCTTCTGAAGAGCAGGAGAAAGCCCAAGTAATAAATATGTTCTTTACATATATTTGCAATTAAGTAGCTTGTGTCTGATATATTTTTTCCTCATAAAATATTCCAGTTTTCATCTTGCTTTGCTCGTACTGTGGCATCCTTGATACTAGTGCTCCATTGTCACATGCCTGGCATGCTTTCATGTAGACCTAGAGTTTCCTGGTCATTTAAGCAGTCTCTTTATCAGTTTGGTTTATTTTCAGCAAGTCTTTGGTGCTTAACTTGCTTCTTAAGTTTACATGTCATCGTGGGTGATAGTAGTTAAGATGGAAGAATATGACCACCTTAGGTTTTCCAGAAATAGTAGCTCCTCTGAGATTACTGATGAGCCTTCATGACATCTTTTTAGGTAATCTTCATCTCCCCCAGCAGCTTCTTCAGATCAAGTCCAGGCAGCAGCAATGAGGAAACTGCAGTTTAAAATGTCATCCAAGGACTTTGAAGTATGGATTTTTCATGTTTCTTTGCAATAACAGAGGGAGCAAGAAAGCTGCCTCTGTGTTTGCCTACCAAATTGTTTGTGTGATTTATAATCAAAGATATCCTTTCATTTCTAGAGACATAGCTCCCACTGCACAAGTCTGAGTTTCCCAGAATCTAAAGTCAAGGCTGATCTCTTCTCACTTTGATGGGTGTGAGTTGGAGGTTTTGCAGGGCACCTCTGGAGTTTTTGTTGGTTTTTTCCCCTAGGATCTGAAGTCACAATTTATTATTAATATATTAAACAGCAGATTTTATCTAGATGCAAGTGTCTTTCAGTCTTCTTCACTTACATTTCTGTAAGAGTTGTCCAATAACATTTCCATCAAATCACAGTTTCTCTTAATTTTAAGGCCATTCTGGAAAACTGGCTTCAAGCAGCTCTGCCCAGTAGTGAAAGGGTAAAATGGGAACAGTATTTCCATTTAGAATAGTGTATTTTTAAAGATCTGTAGCTTAGTGGGACAAAATACTGTAAAATATATAAAATGCTGTGAATTTGATGGCATTTTAGAGGATTGCTGCCTACTGCAAGACACTATCCTTTCCTTCCCCACTATTACTAAAAATTTGCTAATTAATTCATCTAATTTGTATTTCACACTCCAGGAAAATAAGAATGGCTTATATTTACAGGATTGTAATTTTATTTTTGATTGACTAGATGCGTGTCTATGTGCTTTTTACACAGGTCTCTGTGAAACAGGGCACATACAAAGCATTTGGCAGTAAATTACCAGCAAGTTGCTTGGCCTGGGCAGGAGCAAGTAAATTTGCAATTGCAATCTGGAGCAACGTGTTAGAGGCCACCTTCCTTAGATCAACTTTGTATTGCAACACCAGCAAGTAATCAAATTGTAATGTACTTCAATGCAAAGCCTAGTTTGGCTTGGTTGGCAAATTAAACTATCGCATGCCTCTGGCAAAAAGCAGAAAGCCTTTGAACTGTTTGACTGCAGCTGTAGCTTGCACACCTTATTTTCCCTCTTAAAAATCAAATTAAACTGTAACCTGCAGCCTCTGTGGTAATTTTCAAGGAAAATTAAACTGTTGCTAACCTTTCTAGCAAAGATAACTGTCTCTAATCAAGCTGAAAGGTCCAGGCTGAAATTCCCCTCTCCAAGTTTAGACAAATTCATTGAAGGAAAACTCTGGGGCTTATTAAGTATGAAGATATTACCTCTGACTCAGGAAGTCCTTGGCCACAAATTGCTAGACTGGAAGAGTTTGCCAGGAAGGTATTACTCTCTGCTTCCCCTCTTCTTTCACTCCTCTCACAGCATTTACTGCAGATCCATCCATCAGGAAGGACACTGGACAGTTGTTCTGGTCTGCTTCTCTGGACTGAAGGCTACCCCAAATTCAGAGCAGTGATGGGCATGTTGACCTACTTTGAGGCATTACCCGTGGTGGTCTCAGCAGTGCCAGGTCCTTCCTTTAGACTTGGCCCTGGCCCTTTCTCACCCCAGATGGCTTCTGACTCTTCGAGCACAACTCTTGAATGTGATGATGTCCTTCACCTCCCCCACCTTTCATTATTTTCTGTGCCCTGCTGGCAGGAACACTTGGCATCCAACTTGCCCTCATAACATTCATGTTTTGCTTGGAGCTCTCAGAGATAGGATTTTTCCCAGCCTGGATGAGTTGCTGTTATTTCTATGGAGTCAGCAGTACAATAGACCCTCCTGGGAGCCAAGACCTCGTCTGTCTGGTGGCTCAAGCTTAGAAAGACTCAATCCCACATGCTTAACGTTACCCTTTGATTCTCAGGATTAGTGTCTGACTGTGGCAGGTGAGAAGGCAAAACAGCCCAGCTCAAAAGGAAAGAAGTCAATTGAGTTTACATTGCAAGATGTACTCACTGAGAACCATGTTAGAGACAGAAATTGGGGAGAGGGCATTGCTGACACTGGGAGCAGTGAGCAGACAGCGGTCTCTTGGTTGTAGAAACAACAATGACACTGGAGAGGATCTTTCCTCTCATGTTTTTTTTTTACATGTGTATTATCTATGCTTAGTATAATTCACAATCCAGCAGTTAATGTCTCTGCACTATGGTTTTCCTATTTTTAAAAGTTGGCTTAAAAGTTCTCAGTCTCTCTCAGCAGAGTAAGTAAAAACTGAGCTAAGGTGTGTTAGTCACAAAATTATCAAGAGATGAAAGTGATAGAGATATTAATTAATACCAGCTTTTAATTAAAATTGAATAAGTTAAAAAAAACCAGTTGGCAGTTGCAAAATTCATTATGATATGTTACCAAAAATAGATACCTTTATAAGAATGCAGTTTTATTGCAACAGCTGTAAACATCATTGCTGAGATAGCCAGATAGAAAATGTGTTCCTAATACTCATAACATGTTTCAATTGGCTGGAATGGAAAACTAGAAACTGTTAAGGCACTTAAAATGTGATCTTTCAGACTACCAAAAGACATGTATGCACTTCTGTTACTTAAGGCAACATCTGAATTTCGGGAACAATAACTTAGTGTTTTCTGCATCTGGTTTTAATTTGCAAGGAAAATTCAATTTTATAAAAATATAACCTGAACTTAGCTGAAATATGTATGATCCAGTGCTTTTATTTCTTTCTGTAGAATAGTCAGACTTGCAATTTAGATCCTCCAAATTTTTATACATTTCATTAGGTAAAAAAATTCCTTTGACCTTAATGAAAACATCTTCTGATATGAGTGTACAGATACAGATCTACAGTTTAAACCATCTTAGTGACCAGTTTAGGATGTATGTGTGTGTCTTGTGTAATCTCTGCAAAATTTACTGTTACTGAAAAAAGTTATTTTCCTTTCTTCTCCTGTAATGTAGAACATCAAGCAATAACAACAAATCTGTGGGTGGTTTATCTGATTTATGCTAATTTGCTATTGACATGCTTCAGGTATTACTTGCATCATCCCAGTCTTGCATATTTGTTTTTTTTTTAAATATTAGCTGCTTATGAAAGGGAAGTATTTTAAATAATGATTCATTTGGGCTGTGATCAGCTCTTGAAGCCAGGGCCCCACTCTGATAGACTGTATACAAAATCATTGCAAATGAAGTGCAAGCTGAAGTGTTTAAGATAAGCTTGCAGCAAGAGGACAGTTTGAATCCAAGAAGATTAATATACCCCACCTACAAGGAGCAGGTCTCAACTCATGAAATTTCAGCCATTAAACATGAGGCATCTGAATCACCTCCAAAGCCAGTATTGGAGAAAAGTTACCCCAGCCTGGGATTTAGCTCCTATAATTTCGAGACCTGAGGCCTTCAGGTGCGGCTCAAGCACTGGTACCCCAGCTTGAGCTCATATTTTTGAACTTGGATGCTTCACCATAGTCTCCTAAATTCTTGTGTCTGTACCTAAGTAACCATATACAGATGTGATGAGGGAAGTGGTGGCTCTTTAGCAAAGTCAGAAGGTGCTGAACAGGTGAATACTCTTCCAGAAAAAGCTACTTACGTACGTAACTTAGAGTGTTGGGCTTGAGAAGTAAAGTCACAGGCACAAGCCCCACATTTTAAAACTTCACCCACCTTCCTTGGTACCTACATACTGATTTTTTTTTAAAAAATCATCTTTTGTAAGCAATCCCCTGTCCTAGATCTTGCTATTATTGATGCTTTCTAATGTCATTGACTGGTGTTATTCCCTGGTACACTGGAATTACATGCCAAGTTCATGTGTTGAAACAAAGTACAATGTAGAAAAATGTGATGTTTTCCATAGGAAAGATTAGAGCTGCAGTATGTCAAAATTTGCAGATACATGAATTAAAGGACATTCTGAATCTCTTCTTCTTTGCTGGCATTACTTACAGAAAAAAAAAAAACCCATTATGATATTTAAGTAAAACAGCCCATGCCAAGCTGCCACCTACCAATAATTCCAATATTGCTTAGCCTTGCTGTCTTAGTGGGATTTCACCCATTGCTTTGTATTTCAAAAGCTTCATTAAAAAAACCTTTTTCCCTCCAAAAGTTGTATTTTCTTCAAATACTGTGTGCTTATGATAGAATAAACCATATGTATGAGCAATCTAAGAATAGTATGTGACAGAGTAGTTTTCTGAAAACTGGTGACTAATACAAGTGCATTTCTGGTGTCCATACCATTGCAGTTTTGGTATTTACAGTTAAATTGTACCCACTTTTCCCTTCTGATTTGCAAGTGTTTGCTTTTGTTAAGTGGTCAGTATTTGATGAAGGTATGTTAATATTCTTGGAGATTAAAGCCTTGAAATTATGGTTGACATTGGACATTTGAACTCCTTTTCCCCCAGAATCCACACCCTGTTGATTGAATGAGACCTTAATAGCAGACACAGAAATATCCTTGGTGATTGCCTGAGTATTCTTGTAGTATTCACAGGAGTAGAATCATAAGATGGTTTGGGTTGGAAGGGACCTTAAAGGTCATATAGTTCCAACCCCAATACCTGGGGTTAGAGCACCTGGGTCAGAAACATTCCTGAATGCTTGGAATATTGAAATGGAAAGAAGAGCAAACTCTGTTAAGGAGGAAGGAAAGATCTGGAAATAGGCCTGGCATACCAAGAGGTGCTGTGGTGGAGCGATGGCTGCAACATCAATGCCAAGAGTCCCCCAGTCCAAGGTGTGCTGGCTCACGGGGCAGCGAGCTCCATCTAGGCTGGGTGTGAGAGGTTTTGGTTGCTCCACGGGTGATGTCTGCTGATACCATATGGAAGGTGATGGTATCACACAGGCACGCAGGACTGACCAAAAGTTAGGAAACACTGGTCCTTAATAGATGTGGAAGACTGAATACCAGGGACACAAAGATTGGCTGATAGTGTGCAACAGCAGCACAGGAAACCAGGCTGAGATTCTGTAGAAGGCGAATCATGAACTAATTCTAAACTCTCTGTCTTCACTTGTGTTTCTCACTCCTCCCTTGGAGTGCAGCAAAGAGAAAAATGTTCTCTTTGCTTGGGACACCTTGAGGACTGCACCCCAGGGCCCTTCTGCAAAGGCATTGCAGAGCTACCCCAAAGGACTGGAAAGCTATGGCAGGTGTTAAGTTTGCTGTTATTACCAGATAAGATTCAAAGATAAACAAATGCATTCAACTAAAAGCCTAGATTTACATTAACAGAGCAGAGCTAGAAGATAAAACAACATGTATGCATTTCATTAAGGCTATACTTAGCACTCTCTCTCTATATATATACATATAAATATATATATATATATACGTATTTGTCTCTTCCTTAGCTGCTTCTCTGTCTCAGCTTTCGACTCTGGCTAATTAATTTCTGCCTGGAACACTAGTTGGTGTGCCCCTGGGTGCACAGAGTTGCTTATACCTTGCTTTCTTCTTCTGGTAAAGGTGGGGACCTGCACCTCCTCCAGCTCTAGGTGGATTTATTCTCGTTTGTCTGCCCTTCATTCCCTGGCATTGGGCCATTGGGTGTTTTCTGGGAATTGTCAGTATTTCATTCTGCCCCTCCTCCTTAAGGTTGCTTCAATAGCATTTCTATTGTCTGTGACACTTTTTGGCTTTTGTTTTTCACTAATTATAGTCTTATCAAAATACAGCAGCATCACTTCATAAATGATGCATTATGATAAACAGTACAAATTCCTTTCAAAGTGTATACAGTATGTACAGGCTATACAGCAAGTCCACTTATGACACTCAAACTGATATTGAGGGTAGGACTGCCAGATCTGCTCCACCTCATCCTTTGTTAGGCTTTGGGGATTCATCTGTGTGTTACTGGGTTTTGGTGAACTTGAATAGTAAATACCAAAGGTTTTGCATATCTTCAGACCAGCCTGCTCTAATTCCCAGCCTTTCTTTCCAGCATTGGCTGTTCATAGCCACACACACACACAAAGTGGTTACAATATAGAAATCCACATTTTCTAAAAGGCATTATAGTACACTATTTTTTGCAGTCTTGTTCATGGACTGGTGCAGAAATACGCTGTCGTGTTTTAGATATCACTGTGAGATAGTGCTTGGCAAATGTTGGATTTTATTAGCTTATTTTAAGTATTGGCAATCTACATTAAATATGAATTTTTTTTTTCTTTTTCCCATTCTACTCTTCATTAATCAGATCATGGTAATGACACCATTGAAGAAATCGATGAAGATATAGCTGTGACTCGGAGTCAGATGAACTTTATTTGTCCCATTACCCAGGTATGTATCACTGCTACAGTAACTGACAGGGAGGTAGTTATTTTGTATTCTTCATAGGTTTTTTTATTACAAATCTGCAGTACCTGTTAAACAACAATATAATTAACAACAAAACAATATAAATTTTAAGCATTATCAGAGAAGAGCAATATTGCTTGGGAAAAAACCCCGTGTAAGTAGGAATGCAGCTTACCATGCACGACCTCATCCTGTAATTCCATACATGGAATGCCATGTATGAATGGCAAACACACTTCCTGTTGTTTCACATAAAATCTCAGAAGAAGCATTTTCATGGGCATTATCAGTTCCTTTAAATCAATCCTTACTGATTGCAGATGACAATGAAGAGGCCAGTGCGAAACAAAGTCTGTGGACATACTTATGAAGAAGATGCCATTCTAGAAATGATCCAGACTCAAAAGCAGAAAAAGAAGAACGTCCGGTAAGCGAAAAATAATGTGTGGAAAAGCTATTTGCTTTGCTGTGTAAGTGGAATTTTACTCCACTTGTTCTAGGAAATGTATTTGGATTGGCAAGGCTGCAGGAAGTAAAACCTCAATGTCTGCCCAAGTCACAGTCTCCTCATTAGTACTAGACACGTGAAGGAGCTTTTCTTTTTAATGAAAACAGTGTGCAAGGAAATATTCAGGAATTGTGTGGGGAAGTTACAGCTACTTGTAGCTGCATACCAAAAGTAAGGAGATTTCATATAGCCATGACCAACAAAGAGAGATTTCAGTTTCCTAAAATTTAGTTGCACTGAAGTTAACGAAAAAAGATTTCCTCCATGCACCTTCTTTTGCAGTTATATTCCAGTACAGCTGAGAAATATTAAAACAACTGAGTGTTAAACTGAGAAATATTAAACCACAACATTTTAGGTAGAACAGAATTTAAGAATGTGATCAGATAGTGCAGTGCAGTTCCTACCATGATGCAGTTAAATAATTCTTTCCTTATATCATCAAAGCAGTCTGTCACTTTTCCACATGGGACATATTTTTTGAATGAAAAGATGTAACAGTTGAATTTTTAAACCTCAAATTCTCCACAGTAAATTTGAAAATGAGAATGATTTTAAGAAAAAAAGAAAGAAAAAAGAAAAAGAAAAGAGGCTTGAACACTTACGCCTTTTAGAGCAAGTTGAGAGGACATATCATTTCATCATTGATTTCACATTTGTTTTTACACCATTTGTGCTAGAGCCTCATGCTCTGGGGCTGATGACTTCATGGAAATTTACCAGGTTTGGACTTCTCAATAAATGTGCAGTTTGCTTAAGAAGGTCTGTCAGGGACCAGCAACCTGATTTCCCTAAAGATAATGCCACAGGCAGCTTATTTCCTCCATCTGTTGCTCTGGCATTTCTCTTAGGCTCTACACAGTCCTCCTTGGGGGTCACAAAGGTGGAGCAGGGGTTTTTATTCCATGCTCCTTCCCTGCTACAGGAAAGCACTGCTATAAAACCAGGCATCACCTGGGATACCCAGCCACTACCTCAGTGTCAAGACAGCTTGAAGAACAAGATGGAAGTACCTTACTTGTGTTACGAAGTCTAGGGAAAAATGTGGAATGGGTGCAATATCCTGGGAATAACAACAAAATCACCAATATCGATGGACGGAAACTTAGCTGGAAAAATGAACAGGAGTTGGGAAATAGCTCTCAAGTTGGAGGAGAGTGAGTGTTCTGGAGGATAGGGAGAGGCTAAAAAGCATGTGCTGAACAGCCCAAAACCATGACAAGAATACCTTCTTTGATATGGAACTGAATTTAGGATGTTAATATCTAAATATTTCTTGGTGTTGTTAAATTCATCAGAAGAATATCAGTTTAGGAGAAATTGTTGTAGTGGATCAAAAGTTTCAGCACTGCTGAAAAACAAATAGGGTAACATGACTGATTTTATTTTACCTTTTAAGAAATGGAAGACTAGAGAAACTCTGGAGTTAAAAAAATCATTTCAGCTGTACAACACCTAGCTTTAAAAGCTACCTTGTACCCAAACTGAAGTTATTTGTGCAGTCTGAACACTGGCAGTTCTTAATATTGAGCTTTTAGCTTTCAGCCTCACCATTTTTACAGCACTTATTCCCGTGTGCTAGAAAAGCACACACACAGCAATGCCAGAGCTTCACTGTAACTAAATTAAGAAGGGCTCCTTGGTTTTCTCTGCCCAGCCTACTGTAATTTTAAACTTTCTCATGAAAATGCAGTTACTTTTGAAAACCCATCATCTGCTGTGGTGGTAAGACAGGCCAGCTGTTGCAACAAGTTCCCCATTTGAGTATCCCATTCTCATGGCATTGCTGCTGGGGCGGGAATGTGCCAGCGATATTCCTGTGGGAGCAGGTGTCCTGGCAGAACAGGGCGTGGCTACGGGATCCTTGCCATCCTGACTCTGGAACCAGAGCTGTTGCTCACTCTGGAGACACAGAGTGGCTGTTTCCTCACAAGCACTTCCCAGTCTGAATCCACGGGATCCCTTCGGTGCCCTGGGCAGCAGTGCCTGCCTGCCAGCCCTTCGGCTGACGTACACACAGCCCTGTGCTGATAGACTTGTCACACACTCCTTGAGGCAGCTCTTACGTCTCTTGGTTTGCTCAGTATTTTCCACTGCCTGGAAGGACATACTAATACTTTATGCTTACAGGAAATGTGGGAAGCTTTCTGAGCACTTGTTATTCATTACTCTGGCAGGCTATTGCTGTATTAAGGTGATAAATGGGAAAACTGAGGCACAGAGCAATTAAATGACTGATCTATGACAAGCATAGTAAGCTGTGGACAAATCTGAAGTAAAAGCAATGAGTACTGAGTATAAATAAGTTCAGTACCTCAGAGAAAAGTTGCTCCTAAGAGAGGAGAAATTCAGGAAAAGTGTTACTTCTGAGTATAGGTACCATCTGTGCATGTTTGGGCCACCGCCAAAGGAAAATGACCTTTGGTCCCTAAATATCTTTCACCCTGCTGTCTTTATTTGGCTGTTTCAAGTAGTTGTAAGACATTTTGTATTTGATTATCATCTAGAGGCTGTTAATTTGACCCCATTTCTCCTTTCTGAGCTTTCACAGTTCATTACAGGTCAGGTTGATTTTTACACCAACTAGGTAGTCCACTGATTCACCAGTCAGTTGTTGCAAGACTCATTCCCTTTTATCTGTTTCCCTAGAAAATAATTTCCCTATTTATCTACCAGTGAAGATTATACTTCTCCACTGCAGATTAGTAAGGGAAGAGGTATTTACCTGCAGTTTGTAGAGGACTGCAAAGAGAGAAAGCAACACAGAAAGGTGTTCATGCAGTGCTGATATCATTGCTGATGCAGGCAGCTTGTGTGCATGGAGCGAGAGAGTGATCTACAGGTGAGAGGTTACACCTCTCCCTGTGCTCCTTCTTTCCTTCCTTCAGCCGATGATTCCCACCAGTTGAGATAGATTTATTTTTTCCCACACAGAGCTGGTGAACAGGACAAGAGGTAACAAGAAACTGACAGAGAGAGTGAATCCCAGATAAAAAAAATAAGCTAGCAGATGTTATGCAAAAGCCTATATCTGACAAATACAGTTCTTCCAATTTAATGGAGTCTCTCTTTTCTTTCTAACAGATGCCCTAAAATGGGCTGTAGCCATGTTGATGTAAAAGGATCAGATCTTGTGCCAGATGAAGCACTTAAAAGAGTGATTGACAGTCAGAATAAACAAAGCTGGTCAACACTGGACACGTGAGCTGGATATGCTACTGCCACAAAGAAAATTTGTTATTGGAGGTCTTGTGAGATAAGTTGCTGATTCTACATAGGTTGTATAACTGATTGTTATTTGTTAAGTGTTTCATTTATAGGTAATTCATTGTTAAATGTTTCATTTATAGGCAAAGTTGTAGGTCTCTGCTGTAATTGAAAGCTTTTTTTGAACTCAGGAATATAAGGAATTCCACTTGTTTCGATTTTTTCTACCTTTCTGAATTTCCAAAAGCTTGCATTTGGTGAATAAAACATGTTTTGCAGCATTTAAACTTCCTTGTCAGCGTGCTAGTTTCTTCAGCATATTAGAGATGCAGATTCTGCCAGCATGTGAGTGCTTTGCTCTATATTGCAGATAGTTCTGTTACTGTCTCTGTAACTACTGGGAATACTTGGAGTAGGGCACTGTGACCAAGGATTTTCAGTGCTTGGGACTATGCCCATGTTTTAACACAAACCTCAGAGATGAATTTTCAGGAAGTGTTGCACACTTATACCTTGTTTGTGGACACAGAAAACAACCATGCAGCTTTGAGGATATTGGCCTTGTTCTTACAATTTTTGAACTCTCTGCCCTAACCTAGGCTTTTCATTTGAAATTCAGAAGCATTTAATTCAGGCCTTTTGCATTTGGGAGTCCCAGAAGGCTTTACCTTAATATTCTAGGCTAGAAGACTACAATTATTTAGAGAGGTGTTCCAATAACTAAATTGTAGACAGTACAAATATATTGTAACCATATGCCTTGGATTGAAAAGCAGTTAATCTCATTTTATATAAGATTCAGATATCTATGATTTTGGGCACAGATCCAGAAAAGAGCTTAAACTTTGTGACACTATTTATTGCTCAAATTGATCTGAACATGTCTAGCAGATAAGGCATTATAGACATGCATTAGAAATAGCCATAGGTAGAAGGAGCTGCCTTGGCAGTCAGATGGCAATTATCTCTTGGCATATGTAAGCAGAAAATACAGGTTTCTTTGAGCTTTGGGATCCTTAGTGGGCTAGATGGTATTTTCCTATGTAATTTTTCCAAATTTACAGTCTGACATTTCATGTAAAATGTAGCTGAGGTACCCATATGCTAAGGTTTTCACTCTAGGTTACTGTTTGCTAACAGCTCTCCTTTCATAGACCATTATTAACCCCAATTGCACTTAAGAGTACAAACCACTTCAAGCTGAAAATTGTTATTTTGTAATTGAAGAATATTAATCTGCAAGCTGATTTCATAGCTGAAAAAGAGAACTGAACCATTATTACTTGCACTGGGCTTTTGTGTTCAAAACACTTTATGGGAATTGGCTGGGTAATTTTCATTATGAAGTCTAACCCCCGAGGTCTGTCTTTTCACAACTCGGCAGTGAGCGTGGGTGCTTCTGCCATGGAAGCCCAGCTGAAATAGCTGAAAGAGACTGGGGGTGGTTGAGCAGTATGTACTTGTTTGTATTTTTATGTGTAAAATCAGGTCCCTTTTAAGATACCTCATGTCTCAAACCTATAGCTTTTAAGGTGGGTCACCGATTTTCAGTTAAATACCACAAGGAAGGATGTTAACAATAGCATTTAAAAAAAAAGGGGGGGGGGGCGGGAATGTCCTTTTTTGTTTCATCTTTAAGTTTGTGGTTAAATTTATTCTCAAATCATTTCTAAGCAGAACAGTCAGAAACAGAAACTTGCATCGGTTAAATAAGCTCTGCAGTTTCTGGCAGAGGTGCATTAACATTCTCCTCTTGGATCTACTTCAATCCCTAGTGATAACCACCCTCCCAGGTTTTCAGATGCAAAGATGTATATACGTTTTCCATGGCCACAAGTATTGCACCTCAGATTTAGTTTGTGTAGGTGTCTGGGTTGCTTGAGTGTGCCTTCCAATAACACATAACATTATAAATGGTAAATTATACCCAGATTAATTCCTCCCAACAAACTGGTGGCAGCAGGTTTGGTTTGCTACCTGTGGCATTTGTACCAGTATAGCCTTGAATTGCTGCAGTTCCTGATATGGTTCGTTGCCCTCATGTTCCAGTGAGTAATGCTGTGAGGGGAGATTGCTGTCTTGGTTACACCTTGTCCTACGTGAATAAGAGAGGCTTGACCCATCACAGTGCTGCACTCAGCCTGTGTTAGCTAATCCACAGGTAATACAGTGAACTGCCTGCTTAAGATGATGCAGCTGGGAGAAAAAAAAAACTCAAACAAACCTGAAGCAACACTTTAAATGAAAAGAACAAATAGTCAAACAATCACTTATTGCCACTCTAAGAGGAAAGGTATTTTTGGATGTTCATATTCCTGCTTCAAAATACATCATCTTCCTTCTCTCCTTTGCTAGCCTGAGCCAGGCAGTGTCAGTGAATCAGAGAACCTGAACAGCAAGTGAAGTGCAGCCTAAGTTCTGAAATCCTTCTTGCTTTCACCTGAAAGAAATTGACTGATTTTTGGCAGCACTAACCTGCCTAGCTTTTGTAACAATCATATCTGAGGTGAAGAGGCATGTGTATTTAAGTAGAGGTAGATTTCTTACTTTTGTCAGCAGAAATTTCTCTTTTCAAATACGGCTATCTTATCCAGAAAAAGACAGACATTCACTTGTGTCAGGGTTGCTGGTGAGAGTACTTGAGTCCCATTAGAATCAGTGATGCACCACACTGGTTCAAGTGCTAGAATGAACTGCCTGTGTTTACTGAAATCAGTGAAGTTCTCACAAAACTTTTGGCATTTCTGAATTTAAACTGTAACATAGCATCCAAGGAATCCTAGTATGATGAATGTTTTTTTTTTTTTCTTTGAATCTGGAACTTGAGCCATCCTGTTGATTTTTTCATGGCTGGTTCTCTCTTGGTGGTTCTTACAAGTAATTTTCCTCTTTAAATTGGAAGATTCCAGGGTTGGCCATCAGCATCCATTGCAGCTGGCACTTAACTAGGTGGAAGGACAGACTAACCTTGGAACTGGGGAAGGCTTCTGTGCCTGTCAGCTCACCTGGTGCAAGTTACAAACCACTACTGATTCACTTGGGTGGCTGCAGTTAATGGCAGCTCTTTGCTCTTTCATTTGCAAAGTTTGGGGTTTGTTATGCAGTTGTGATCTCTCCGTTCCCATGCATCCCATGTTCCTCCTAAACTCCGCTCTGGAAAGAAGTAGCTTGAAAGAGTTAAAGAATAAAAATAAGTGCCTGTGATGAATAAGCTGTATGATCTGTATGATTCACAGAAGTGGGAACTCAACAGCAGTTAAACCTTCAAATCTTAATCTGCTTTGGCTATAAGATATCATGTGTAAACAGGCATATGTTAACAGTTCACAGGGTAATTTGTGTCTCATTGTCTGACGTCAGAAATTTTGCAATGATATTTAAAAAAAGAAATTCAGAGGTCAGGTGTTTTTTTTTTTCTTTTTCCGTAAGGTGTGCTTTACAAATGCAGCAAACCTCAGTGCAGCTGAGAAGGATCTGCCACTGAAAACTGGTGAGAATCTGTCTCTTCTAGAGAAGATCCGCATAGTATTTTGAGTGATTTAAGAAATGTCTAGGCAAATACTGAATTAAAGAAAAGGCAAGAGACATCCACATACAACAGCTTTCAGTGGTACCCTGAGGCATGAGCCATTGACACAGCTCGCTCTCTCACTTGAACAGGTTCTTTCTGTGAATTCTCCATTTTACAACTAGAGACTCTGAAGTTTTCAAATCAGTGAAGCCATGATGAATAAAGATAAAAACTAATCAGGCAGGCATGTCATGGAAGATTTAGCAGACTTGTGCTAAAAGGAGTGCAGATTCCTCTGAATCAAGGACATATTTATCATTACTGCTCTGGAGCTGTGATCTTATTCATTCTCGAAGAATCAGAAAGACTAAGTCAGTGCTCCCTTGAGAAATACCCGGAGCAAAAGCAGGGGCTGCAGGAAGTGATACTGGTGACTCAACAGCCAAGGCCAACACACTGCCTTATTTTAGACAATGTCCTCTTGGATACTCATGTTTCCTCATGAGTGGCTGATGACAAAGGTCTTACCTACCTGTGGTCACAAGTACCTCATGACGTTTTTCTCAAGAATAGCTCTAGTACTGCGGCCAGAACTAGCTTAGAATTCACTATGCAACTTTATTTTTCACTGCCATTTCAAGTGAATCTTAATCTTCACCTTCCCATAATATCTGCATGTATGGATCTTGCTGTGTCCATTAACTAAACATTTGCATAATGGATAGTGCTCTGTTACACAGTGAAGAAGAGACACTCAGAAAAGGGCTTCCTGGAGTGAAAAACGTTAGAATATCCCAAGGACAGGTCTTCTTTCTGTTACTACAGCCAAAGCCTTAAGCTGATGGCTCCTCACTACAGGTACAGAGTAGTACTGACTGCAAATTCCAAATCTTCCATAAATAATAACTTATTTGCTGGTCATAAAGTACTTACTGTTAATGCATAATAATTTAAATACTCGAAGTTGTCACAGAATGCTCAGAGGAGAATCCTATGTGTAGGTGCCAGCAGATTCTAGGCTCCCAGCCAGTAACTATAAAGAGCAAAAACATTAGATTGATTGTTAAGCAAGTAAAATTCTGGGATGGGTGTACATCATCCAGTAGATACCCATGTATGTGCTTAGCCTCTTGATGCATGAATAATCCCAGTGACTTGACAGGACTGCAGCCGTGTGCAGAAAACAGTGTGTTTCATCATTTCAAAGCACTGCAGAAAAGGCTGTGGTGGGCTGAGAAGACAGCCTGCCTCTCTTGCTTGTTCTGATGTTAGTCCAGACCCAAAGAAGGGCCTGAAAGCACGCACATGAATTGAATTGCATGGGAAGCTTACCAAAGGAAGTGTTTGCTTGTAAACTCAGTATGAATAGGATCTTCTCTGACCGCAAGGGAAACGGAGACACTCATTCACTGTCCGCTTGTGCAATCAACTTCTGAAGTAAAAACAGGATTTGAGGTTTAAAACCTGAACCTTCACACGTCTTTCGGGCAACAGAAGAAGCCTTCATGTTCTTTAGTTCGCAGAGGAACAAAGTCAGGAGGTGCTGCTCATAAGACTCCTTGGATTTGATAAGAACAGGCTTATCAAAAGGGAATCGTTGAGAGTTCCGAGCTACAGCAGCCCTCAGAGCAGCTTTTGTGTGGGCTTGAGGGGAGACATCTGAAACCATTACATTGCACTCCTTTTGATGTCACTACGTGCTTGTCATGTGTTTTATATCTTAGCAGTGAATCTGCCGCCAAGTTCCACAGTGTCTGAGGATGGCTGTGGGTTATCACAGATGCCATTCTGCTATAAAAAACATTACTTTTAGTTCTTTATCACCTGGCCATATGACTACTCTTTGAGCCCCATCTGTGCAGGGTAATTCTGTACACCAGTAGATTATAGATGACATGCTGGTTTTAAATTTCTGGCTTTCAAACTAGCAGTAGTTTAAGTTTCATCATACGGCTTGAGATAACTTGTGAAATAAAGATACTTATTTTTCATAATTTGACTGATAGTTTAATATTAGCCAAAATATTTGTGTGCCTTGCCTCTCTCATCCGGTAACTAAAATAAAGACTTTTTCATTTATTCCTGTAGCAAGCAGCCAGTTTATTTATAAATGCCCTAATCTAATAGAGATTTATTCTGTGTGTCCCATGAGACATACTATCAAAGTTACCAGACCTGTCCCAAGCACTTGGGAAGTGGGGAGATGGTTACACAATTCTCATTGCCTCTGGCTGCTCTAGTTATAGAGATAAAGGGTCAGAGAACTGGAGCAACAGAGATAATTTTGTGAGCATCTAAGGAAAAGCAGCTGCTCAGGTGAGTGTAAGCACTGGCTGAGGGTGAGGCCTGTAGATGCTTGAAAACAACGCAACAAAAATTCCCTTAAATAACAGGAAAGGGAAGGTCAATAGCTGAGCACCAGGAAATCTGGATTCTTCAATCTTGATCTCACAGATGCACTAAGCTGCTTGTCTGTTTCAAAAAAGAAAAAAAATAAATAAAGAGCAATATTCACCTTGCCACAGTTCTGGCAAATCTGTGCTGAACAAGACCCTTCCCTCTGCTAGGATGTGCCCATTCTGTGATACACATCCCACAGGCTATTTTTTCTGCTGCAGTCCCAGATCCTTGCCTAGCAGCTGGGACTCCAGGAAGTGAGGAGACAGTGAGCAGTCCTGCTTGCTTTGACTGGCGTTTTCCAAGGCAGGATCTACTTTTTGTAACGATTTTGCAATGTCCTTTAACTGAAAGATCCTCAGACTTTGGTAGTATCGGGAAGGTGCCTGTTGCACACCACTGTCCTTTGCCAAGCATGAAGACTACTGAACTGTACTTCCAGAGGTCACCCCTGCCCACCTCACAGGTACCAAGTCCCTTTGGAACATCAGGGCTAAGTGATGGTTCCTTGTATTCTGCTGGTTCACAGCAGTTTATTTTTTCTGGCACTTGGATAGCAGGACTCATCTGCAGAGTCAATGTTTTATCCCAGCATTAGGTCTGTAATTGTGCACTGATCTGTGCTCCACAATGATTTTCAGTGCTGTCCACTGGAGATGTGTAACACTGCCCTGGTTCATTCTGAAGGGCTGCAAAGCCTTTCAGGCTCAGATTCACCACAGGCACAACTGGGAATTGCCATGATAGTATTCATCACATATGCTAAGCAGGTAGACTCCGAAAAGTCTTTTTTGGGGAAGGGGGAGATGGAATGATGAAGGCTTGTGCACGGAATAGAAGCAAGACCCCAAAAGATAGCTTTTGATTTCAGGAGGAGGGTAATGCAGGAGATAAGCCTGGATGCTTAAAAGCCAGTGGTGTGACCTGCAACAAACACAAGGCTGCTATGGGTGGTAGCCCCATATTCTGCAAAAATCTTCTAATAATGAAATGTTGCAGCAGTTCTTCACAAACTTCTTCCTGAAATTCCTCCTGTTCTTATTACTGGTTCCTAACCAAACCAGGCTTGCATGCAAGCACTGGCAGAGATGGGCAAGGACGGGTTTCAGCCCTTTGAGAAAGAGCATGCCATGCAGGTCATCAAACACCATCCTTGGCATCCTTTTTCTTTTTTTTTTTTTTTTTTTTTTTTTTTTTTTTTTTTTTTTTTTTTTTTTTTTCATTTTGGGGATTGGCCGAAATTAGAAACACCAGAAAAGCCAAAGTGGGAATCACTTCTCTGCTCTGTATCTTGAAATGAATGTGGCTGGGATGGAGAGGAGTCTGGGTGTAGACCTTTTCTTATGTTCTGTACCCAAAACATAAGACTAACTTGAGTAGTAATTGTTACTGTATGTTTAGTCATGACATTAATGCTTTGAGTACCTGACAGCACACCAGGCATTTTAAAGAAGCAACAAAGGTTTCCTTCTGTCAAGAACTGCACTGCAAAGACCTGGGAGATTCCAGCTTTGGTTTGTCTCAGTCACAGTAGACATAACTGTAGTTTAGTCTATACAGTCAACTAGAAGAGGGCACCCACCAACTCTTCTGGGATAAATGCCCCAGGGCTTATCTTTTCCTGGCCTTTGGGGACTGCACACCCAGTTTCTGTGCTCCAGTTAGCAGGGACATCCATACAGAGCATGAAATTGCTGGAATCCCTGTGAGAAAAGGCTGCCCAGGCACCAGGAGAATGTGGCAAAACTATGGGGTGCAATGCTCTGTGTACCTCTGCTCTCCTCTCACACGCCAGGTGTTTCTGGGGAGAGCCAGGATGACAAGAGGTGCCTTTTTTCCTTCTTCAGGACCAGTAGGTGCCATCCCCCATTTGGCTGCCAGTAGCTTGAACCAAGCACTGTACTCAGGTGCCAATGTGTCCATGGCATGGACCTAAGAGGTTTTAAATGAATAGGAGGCTGGGCAGATGAAGGACACAGCTTCAACAGTGTGTGCAATAGATCCTCAGCATGGCCCTTCTCCTCAGCAGGGACAGTGATCTGATACAGGAGCTGAGAGAGGGGGATCTTCGTGAGGGTGAGGACACCGACACCTTCACTCCTGCTCACACTGCATCTCAGTTCTGAGAGATCTGCAGGGGACACTGGAACACAGTAATAATGCCCATGAGTACCTTTATGCAGGTCCATTGCTATTTTGATGTGTCTGCACCCATCCCCTGTCCCCAAAGGTACTGACAGACCCCCTCCCCCCCCACACACACCTTGTGCTATCTCAGATGTAAGAAGCAGCCCATACAGGCAGCATCCTACCAGCTAAACTCACTCAGCAGCAACATTCCAATCATTAAACTTCCAGGAAGGGAAAAGTAAAACAAAAGGTCTGATGGATACTTGCGTGTGCTTTACCTATAAGAGGAACCAAATAAAATAGTGTGCTTTGAGAGTTGTGATGAATCACTCAGAAACAATCTGGAGGCATTAACGGAATTGTATTTCTGGGAAAAAAAAAAGAAAGAAAGAAATGCAGGCCCTGGGATATCCCTTTATGGCATATGCGTTTTATGTTTAAATGCATTAATGGGACTGCTATGCTATGAGTCATCCCGCACAAGAGTTTCATGTGTTTCTTAAAATACACTAGAAGTAGCTGAAGGCATGCACGGGTTTGCCGTGCAGTTATCTATGAGGAATCTGAGCAAATACCTGCACGCGTGGCATCACGGGCTTCAGAGCTGGGGGGGCCCATCCTCGGCCCTCTCTGCTGCTTGTACAGACCTGGGTTGGGGAAACCAGAATGGAATAGGAATTGATCCGACTGAATAACAAACGCAGGGTCCCTGTGTTAATATTAGGGAAGACTCAGCACTGAATTACAGAAAATTTGCATATATGTAAACAGAAAACTGGAGAGTTTCCTTCTGAAGCACTCTTGTCAAAACCACAGCTGTGCGCTTTTTTCCAGGGATGACTTCTTGTCTGGTTTTGTCTCATTTTTTCTTCCATTTACTACAAGTCCCGGCTGCAAGCCTATTTACTACTTTAAACCCACTCTTGTGAGCCTTTCGGAGCTCCTCTCAGTTTGCTCCTCACAGGTCACTTCAGCTGCTGGCTGCTGCCTGGCTCTCCGAGCTATTCCTTTTTCGGACAGCAGATAGTTTTAACATGGGAAACACCCAGTGCCAAGTATTTCTGATGGTGCACGTTACGTCTACGCTTACGACGAAACGCTTATGCTCACACAACTGCGTCGTGATGCAAACCTTGGGCTGAGGGATGGTTATTTAGTGATTAATGAAAAGCAAGAACTGGGGCTGGGAACCTGCAACTGTATGGACGAGAAGATCGTGGAAAGGAAGGTGGCTTCGCTTTCTCGCCACAATTATTTAAGGTCGAAGGGGGTCTCCGCCGCCCCGCCCGGCCTGAGCCAGTCCCCCACCACTCCCCCCTCCGCCCCGCCCGGCTGCGGGGAGAGTAGCGGGCGGAGCGGAGCAGGCGTGTCCCAGCCTCCCTCCTCCCATTTCCCTGTGCGTCAGGGCCGGGAGGAGGAGGAGAATCACCTTTTTTTTTTTTTCAATTTTTTTTTTTAAAAGCCTCCAACTACTTTAGCGCGGACTCGGCAGTAGATGGTGGACACCGCCCGAGGTTTCAGCGGGGAGAGCGAAGGGATGCGCCCAGCGCGCAGCGCCCGCCTGTAGCTCCGTGCCCGCTCCGCTCCCCCCATGAGCCGCCCCGCGTCCCTGCTGCCGGCCGCCCGCTGCCGCAGCGCCCCGGCCAAGCGCCTCCAGCCCCTGCACGACGGCCCCACCGAGGAAGCGCCGGCCGCCAAGTGCCCTCGGCTCGCCGAATGCGCCCCCCCGGACTGCCTGAGCGCTCCCGGGTCGCCGTGTGCCCCCGCTTCTCCTGCCGGAGGCGGCGGCGGCGCGGCGGGTCCCAGCCTGATCGCCTCCTACCTGCTGCTGCCGCTGGCCGAGCGGGAGCAGGTGTCCAGGGCGCTGAGCGTCAGCTCGGGCCGGGAGCTGCGCTGCAAGGTGAGCGGGAGCGGAGCGGGTGGGAGCGGGTCCTGCCGGCGCGTCCGAGCGCCCGGCCGGGGACAGCCCTGCCGAACATCCTCCCGCTGCTCCCCAGCTGGGAGCGCCCGGCCAGCCCCCGGCGGGGTTCGCACATGCCGAGAGTGAGCTGGGACTCCGGCTTACCTCGGAGCGCCTTGCACCCAAGGGCTGTGGGAATGGTGGTTTGTTTTAGTTTCCCCCCCAACGTGGCAATATAAAACGAACAGGAAGGGTCTCGGTAGCCGCTTCTGCCGGTCCTGCCGAGCCCTGGCTCCTCTCCAGCTCCCTCGTCATTGTTTGGGGAGAGTTGCTACGCGAGCTGCAGCTTTCAACGCCCTTGAGAATGAATTTGGGTTTAATTTCCTCTATACAGGTGTTCCCCCTCAAACACTACCAGGACAAGATCCGACCTTACATTCAGCTGCCGTCACACAGAAACATCACCGGCGTTGTCGAAGTCATTCTTGGGGACACCAAGGCCTATGTGTTCTTTGAAAAGGACTTTGGGGACATGCACTCCTACGTGAGGAGCTGCAAGAGGCTGCGGGAAGAGGAGGCTGCCCGGCTGTTCAAGCAGATTGTCTCCGCTGTAGCTCACTGCCACCAGTCAGCCATCGTACTTGGTGACCTCAAGCTCAGGAAATTTGTCTTCTCTAATGAGGAAAGGTAAGTGGCTGTCAGCAGCCAGCCCTAGGGTGAGTGGGGAGGGAGGTATGCCACATCCAGAAACACACAAAGCGTCCCAGGGAGTGGAAACAGCCCTGTCAGCCGGGCATCACCTGCTAGCAATCTGCGTAGGTCTCCATCACGTGTGTCGTAGTAGGTCACAGATCTAACCGGTGCGTACTCCCTCTTAGTTAGATCTTGACTGATGAAAGGGAAGAAGCTCGCTGAGAGCTTCCTGTCATTCAGGAGAAGTTCAGTGAAACCCGCTGGCAGACAAAGGGATGATAGTTCGGATGCTCGTTAGCGCCAGAAGATGTCATGTGTGCCACTCATTCAGTGTCAAATGAATAAAAGACGGGGGGGTGGGGGGGTGTGCTGAGATGTTGTGCCGGGAAGAGGAAGGGGCCCGGCCGGGGGAGCAGGAGGAGTGAGGAGCTGGAGCTCTGGTCCCTCCTCGGCAAGGTTACCTTGTGAGTTACCTTGTGACCCACGGTGGAGCCACAGCAATTGGGAAGTGTCTTCTTGCTGAAACACTCTGCTGATCAGGGTATGCTGCTGTGTCCTACGAGGCTTTTATCCCTGCTCCACTGCCGTGCTTTCCCTGCCCCCTGTGCCCGTGGATGTGGGCACACACAGGAGGGAAGGTGGGACATGGTTAAATAATGCTTTGGGAGTCCTGCATCAAAGAAAATCACTTTAGTAAAACTTAGCCTAAAGCATAAGTTCATAGAGGAGATCATAGAATCTAGTTGTTAAATTTAGATTAGGGAAATAATTCAGTATTCCCCTGGAGTGTTTGCTGCTCTTGCAGTGCTTCACCACACATGGCAAAGTCAGACATACATTTTTAATCAGCAAAATTGACTCTTGACTAGCTGCTTATCCCAAGGAATGTTGAAAAACTAAGTAAAAAGTAAAAAGCTGCAATGGAGTTGTGCTTAATATCATAAAAGTTTACTGATGGAGAAGAAAAGAGATTTTGTTTGTTTTGTTAAACTGGGCTAATGATTCTTCAGGATAACTTTCACGAATGCGATAAGAAAATTAACCAGCACTGCCCCTCTGAAACAGAAACAGCCATATGTTGACATGTAAAGAAAGCTATTCCTTTGAAGGAAACTATTGCAGCTTTTCCCTCCCATAAGAAGATGAAACATTTGTTGAAATGTTACGTTGCACACAGTCTCGCTCATTTGGAAATAATGTGTTGCACAGGCGATGTCATGTGCATCACATTTGGCAAGAAGAGGGTTAAGCAATGGCAGGCGACGCGGGCTCTCACACAGGTGCAGTTTCAGGGCTCCCGCAGCCAATCCCGGGCCCACGGTTCTCGTTGAGTCATATTTTCCGTTTGCAGAACCAATGGGTATTTGCCGAGGTCAGGCTGAGGACAGGCTGCAGCCAACATATCTACACCCCAGCAGGCTGCCAGGCAGTGCAGAGCCCTTCCAGGGCTGGCTGATGGCTTCCCTGCCGATGGGAGCTCCCCTTACCCTCCGAAATAGGAGGCTGGGGTGGACCCATCCCCACCTGGGAGATGGTGGGTGCAGTGATACGCTTCAGAAAGGCAAAAATAATAAATTACAAACTAAAAAGAAAAAACAAACTAAAAGCTCAAGAGAGGCAATGATCCTCACCAGTGCAGAGGGGAGCTGGGCTTTGTGACTTGTGGAATCATGTGTCTGGATGCTGTTTGCTCAAAGCCTGAACGGCACATAGTGGCTGTGTAGTGCCATGTCACCAATTAACCCCCTGCAGTGGTGCTGCAACCTGCGTGGGTAGAAGGTGGCTTGGTGTTCCTCAAGAGCCCTCTATGTTGTTAAAATCCCCAGTTAATAAAGAAAGCGTGTGTCACTGAATGCTGGCCCAATGCACACAGCAGCACTTCCATTACACATGGCCAGGAGTCTGAGCAACTTCTCTGCTGCAAGTTAAGAAGTGTTTCCTTTCTCAGTGCCAATGCGAGAGAGAATGGGGCCGTGGCAGGGGCTTGCTGTGCTTGCTCGTGACTGCCTGTTGCTGTTTCTCACCTTTGGCTTTCTCTCCTGCCCTCCCTAGGACTCAGCTGCGTCTGGAGAGCCTGGAAGACACACACATCATCAAAGGCGAAGATGATGCACTCTCAGACAAGCACGGCTGCCCAGCATACGTCAGTCCTGAGATCCTAAACACAACGGGGACTTACTCTGGAAAATCGGCCGATGTGTGGAGCTTGGGAGTGATGCTCTATACCCTGCTGGTGGGACGCTATCCCTTCCATGACTCGGACCCTAGCACTCTGTTTTCCAAAATCCGGCGTGGACAGTTCTGTATTCCTGACCACGTCTCCCCCAAAGCCCGCTGCCTCATCCGCAGCCTCCTGCGGCGGGAGCCTTCTGAAAGACTCACTGCTCCAGAGATCTTGCTTCATCCTTGGTTCGAGGCAGTCTTGGAGCCTGGATATACAGACCAGGAGACGGGAACTTCGGATCAGATTGTCCCAGAATATCATGGAGACAGTGATGATATTAGTTCCTTCTTCTGTTAACCCTGAAATCTCAGAAACTTCATCAGTTCTTACCTCCGGCATCTTTGTAGGGTTTCCTTTTTCCACGTCTGCAAACTCAACAGCATCTTAAAGTGCCAGTATGGTCAGAAAAGTGACCTTGTCTAAATGAATGCCAACCTGGAGATCTCTACTCCCTAAATGTACTCAGAGTTCCATCCTCCTGCTCTGCTGGTCAGTCCCACCAGTCCCGGAGGACCTGTGCAGCTTTGTGAGAACTGGCTGGCTCTTCTGCCTCCCGCATCTCCTCCAGTGTAACTGGTTACATCTTGGCTGCAGAGTCCTATGTCTGGCAAGGTGTGGGATGGAAAGGCAGCTCCTTCTGCTTTCCTGCAGCAGCTGCAGAGGTGTGGAGTCCTGGCCACGATGTGTAGGGGCAGAGGGGCACAAGGTGCGCCTCTGCCTAAACAAATCTGACAGAAATGGTTAAAAGGGGAATCGGCTCGGCGTGCCCCAGCAGCCAGCTCACAAAGCAGCTCTCTGACTGTAAGCACACGTTAATGAGGGAGGGAGGTCTTCGCCCGCCACGGCCAGCTCTCTGCTCGCTGCTGCTCCTCCAGCTGACCCTGCTTTCAGAGGCGTGAAGCTCCTAGATCCACCCGTAAGACAAATCACTGCTGTGGCTCCTTCTGAAGCAGAAACCAGTGGATCTCCCAGCTGGATCCCCTCCAATTCCATTCGCTGACTGGGAAAGCATTTTAAATAGACTTAAACCTCATGTTACCACAGTGTAGCCTATATAACTTTATGCCCTCAGCGAGCTGGTCAAGTAGCAGGTCTCGTTAGCTGCGAGTGCCAAAATGTATCCGTTTACCAAACCGTAACACTATTGGCTGGGGCGCCTTCCCCTGAAAAGGATCAGGGGTGTCTTGTACAGTACCTGTAAACATGGCCATGTTTTCCAACCGGTTCGACTCTCAAAAATATCACCTCCTCTTTCGCTCTCCACCCTCCAAAAAGTTAGTCTTAAGAGTAAAATCTCCTTACACCCTTAGTTGATTATTCAGGTATGCTGTTTGCCTCCAGCCCCGCCCCTCCCTTTTTTCTTTTTTTCCTTGTTTTGCATGATTATTTATAGTCTTTCCAATATGTGTGGATAATGAATATATCTAAATCATTAGCTTTCTGGGTTGGGGGTAAGTAAAGCTTAGTCCTGCCTAAAATTTCTGCTTTGTTTCACATGTGTCCAGTGGTTTATGCAGAGATGTCCATTCACCTTAGGCAAAAGTGCGGCTTCTGAAATGGCCGTGAGGTGGGTAATGCGCGTTCCCAACACCACCCAGTTCGAGTGAAGTCATTTTAAGGGTTAACCTTGGCAAACTGCAGTCCCACCACGCGTTGCGAGAATACCATGTATACCTCATGGACTGTGTCTTTGTACATACCTTACTGTTTGGGGTTTTGTTTTCTTGTTTTGTTGTACTTTGTCCTAATAAGAGGTGTCGAAGAGCAATTTAATGTGAATTAATGTTGGCAATACTAACTTGACAGAATCATGAGCATTAAGAGCAGAGCGCTCCAGCTCTCCGTTGCACTAAACCTCTCATGATTGCTTGACATTTGTATCTGTGATACAGTTTAACCCTTCTATGAAAAACAGTACATTTGTATATATTGGTAGAAAATTCTGCCAGAAAAGCTAAAAACACTATGTCTAATTTGTACATATGTATATGTCTGTGGAAACCTGGATGATAAAGTCTGACTTGTAGAAAGTTTTAATAAACTTGGTTTCATAATATTTGTCCCCATTTCTTGTGCTGTCTCAAGAAGAATGCAGTTCAGTGTGTTTGGTTTAATCTGAAAAAATGGGGTTTGGTCTCAGGGACTATCAACTCTTGTACAGTCTATGGGTGTTCCATCATGCCTTAGCCTGAACTCCTCAACTCAGCCTGGGGTTGAATCCCCAGGGAGAGTGGGGACAGGGGATGGATCCTGCCTCTTGTGAGGTGGAAAGGGCTTGGGACGTCCCCAGGGCTATATGAAATGGAGTATCCTACTCGTCCGATAAACAAGGGGGAGAGGAGTTACTGCTCTGCCTTTGATCTTTAGAAACCCTCTCTCCTTTCAGCCCATGCATTTGTTTCCCTTTGTGCCCTGTGAGCAGAAGATGCTGTGGTGCAGCAGGGCTATCATCCTGCACCTGTGTGCCTGGCAATGTGATGCTCCAGCCAGTGGAAAATCAGATCTCAGATGTCTGAAAGTGAGCAGCCCGGAGAGGCAGCAACCAAGAGCATTGGTGTTACAGGGAGCTGGAGCTCGTGGGCAGAGGCTTGACCCCGCTGCTGGGAGGCGGTGCAGAGGCCGCACGGTGCTCTCATTAGAAATGAATGGAAAGATTATTAGAACTGCTTTTCTTTGTGGTGAGAAGGGAGAAGTATAAATAGCTGCAGTATCAAGGTTAGAGAATGTGCTTTCCTGAAAGAGATCAAGCCACCCTTGCAATCCACCCCGAGTGGTGAGATCATCGCTCACAAGTGGAAAGGAGGAGGAAGAGAGTCTTGATTTTTATTTATACTTTGCCTCATGTTTAACTTTGTCCTTTTGCTTGAAATCTGTTCAGCACAGCAACTGCTTCCAGGCAGCTCCCTGAGCAGGAGCAACTTAAAAAACAGTTTTGCTTTTAGAAGGGAAGTGGAAAGTGAAAGGGAGGGACTAGGGACCTGGTCAGTGATAAAGCAAAGTGCACTGACTTTCATTAGGTACCTTGACTCCCCCTCTGAAAAGCCAGTGATCTGCGCAGTAAGCATATTTTCTTAGCACTTGCTGAGTGAATGTCAGACACCAAAATATCTCAAATTACTTTACTGATGTTATTCTTGCAAGACCTGTAAAAATATGTACACTGCATAGCCTGGCTGATTAAATTACCCCCTGCCCTACCATGCTTTCAGGCTTGGACGGATGCCCTGATGCATCCTTTCAAAACAACTGCAGGAGGTTCGTACTTTAGTGAAACCTCGAAAACTTTCAAAACACATTTTTTCCCCCCTTGCAGTTAAGTCACCCTTAGTAGGTGAATGTGTAGGTCATCCCGTGGCTTTGTTTCACATGAGCTGTGCTGCAGAGCAATTACAATAAACGCCAAATGGTAGTAACATCTGCAAACAGCCTCTGTATTGCTTTAGGGATTATAATGCAACATCCGTTTGTACAGCAGAATAAATTGCTATTGCTTCGTTACCCCATCGTTTGTATTATTGTATACAAAGTTTCAGAGCGTGTTGAAAGAACCAGCATATTAAGTGATTAAACTTTGATGGTGGGTGTGAGAACTTTGATTTATGCAATGCACACATTTCTTTTTGAGAGAGTCATAATTTGTCTATTTTTAAATGGTCCTTTTGGCTGAGGGCCACATGAATCTTTTATGTATTTTGCAGGCCTGGTCACCATTTTCACCTTGAAATTGCCCTCTCTGAAAAGTGCTGGGAGCCTTCAATCCTTCTCTGTTGTTGCTAAAAACACAGGAAAAGTTGAGGGTTTTTCGCAACATCCTGGTCTCCATCCTAAGGCGGCATCGAACCACCTCCCAGTCAGGGTAGATCTTACATCCTAAATGTCTATTTTTATCAACTCTCAATACTTCAGCTGCATTTTAGGCACCAGTTCAATAATTTTCTTTTGAAGTAGCACAGCAGAATTTGTAAACCAGCTTCCTCTGAAAGTGCCAGGTAAAACAGCCAGCTCAGCAAGCTCAGGTTTAAGGTCAATATCTCTGCCAAGCAGGTGATACTGCTGAGGTTATTTGCAGTTAAAAAGGACTGGTAGAGATTCAGCTCTACCTAATCTAAACAGTGCCCTGATTATAGGAGAACACCTTCGACTCGGGCAAAGGCACTTCTGCATCAATGTAGTATTTATGAAAGGAGAGGGGTGAAAGAACAGGGCTATTTTACAGATGTACAAGAGGAAAATTCATTGCCCTTGGCTGGATCACAAAGCCAGTGCAATGCTCTCCTCTAGTTCTGCTATTATGCACTGAGGGCAGGCCTGACAAAAAATCTGAGAAACACATTTTATTCCAGCAGAGCTGAGTGCACTCCATCAAGCGATTCTCTACAGATTATCTCTTTATACACAACTGGATTTTCCCCCTACTTTTTCATGCTATTGCATTCTGTCAGGGAAAAAAGCCTAACATTCAGCATTATGGCAGTGCACAGATTTAGCAGCACAAAGAAATATCCTATGCAAATACTTCTTACAAAGATGGTTTTCTAGTGAGCAATGAGAAGAATAATTTGACATATAACCACAGTCTGAATTAATCCCTTGCAAAAAATGGCTTTGTTAAATGCAACGTGTCTCAGAAGTATTGTTGATAAAAGTACCGTGAAATTTGAAACAGTTCTTGCCATGACTCCTCCATAACTTGCAAAATCCTTTTCTCCAAGTGAAATCCAGAGTTCAGATTTCAGACAGAATCAACTTTTGTTGCAGCAAAATGACAAATCCTTCAGGATATGAGTTCACGGCAGCATCTTTTTTTTTTCTTTTTGTGAAGCCAGCTATTTAGAAAATGCCTTAAAGAAAACTCATTAGTTTTCATTGCCCTGCATGTATTTATTTACAGTATTTAACCAGCTAAACAAGCTAATGTGCAGCACTTCATTTCCTAATTTGGCTTTGAAACTGGAGCAGCCGAAGTATCAATTACATTCTGTCAAATGCAAACATTAACATAACTGTATGAAGCAATCATGTTTCTAACAACAGCAAGCACTGCCCAGAGGACCAAAATAAATAAAATTCATAGAGCAAGAGGTAACGCTTTTCTTTAAGGCAGGATTAGGGCTGGTGAGCGCCCGGGCGCTTCCCTCTCTGGGGCCGTTTGTCTCGCAGGGCTGAGGAGGCAGCTCCAGCACTGAGGTGGAGGTGCTTAATAAGGCACTTGCTCACCAAGGGCACGGTCTCATCACAGCGGGTGTGGATTTCTGCGTGCAACTCCCACTGTTATTAATGGTTAATTAATGTGTAATTTGCAGAAAGAGATGAAACTGGGACCTCGGCGGTGTGTTATGAGCACACACACGGGCTTATCATTCGAAGAAATATCAGGGTGACACGCAGGGTGGATGACAGAAAATAAGTGTGGCATGAATCAGCTGCCCCGTGTTTATGATACGGTGCTGTTGTGGGAAAACATTCACCTTCATCAACTGCTGTCTCCTGCCAACAACAAAAGTTGAGTTTGATAAATTATTAGTGGAGATGTTCTCAGTGGCTTTGCTTAGATTTTACTCCTCTTGCGCAAATTGCAGATTAGGAAAGGATTAAGTAACAACAGTGTGGCTAAAGTATTACACATCGTGCTGGCAATTAGCCAAAGAATGTAGCATGCAAAAGCTGACATTGCCTAAGAAATCAAATATAGCTCTGGTCACCACAGAAAATGACTCTTCCCCACCACCCAAGGTAGTTGCTCAGTTTCTTTCCTGTCTCACACAGAGCCTTGCACCAGCAAATTGTTCATTAGAGAACTTTATTTTCCTTTTCATTTTTAAAAAAAAATTTCTTAACTTCCTGGTAGTGAAAAAGCCATAAACATTTAGATGAATCACAGAAACCATAAATGTAATTGAGTGTAAAGCCATTGTTGGGCCCTGTGATAACATCCCTGTCAAGTCTTAACTTGTCAAATTCATAGTCTTGCTGAGGCTCAAATACCACGAGTTTCCTTTGCTGTACTAACAACTGGAGACAAAATACCCACACAATTTGGGGCAAAAGGCTGTGCAAGCCTTGCACACCCAATGACAATGACTTTGCAGATAGGCAGTGCGAGCAAGTGTTTCCTCTAGTGAGTAACGGCAGCAGAATTAGGCTCACGAAGTTCAGCCAGCAGCCTCTGTTGCAAAGGCAGGGGGGCAACGACCCTCAAACTTCAGGCAAAAGTGTGAAATCCACCTGGTGCATGTATGAAATTGCTGGCTGACAAGAATGGTGAGGAACCCTGCTCCTCCCCACCCTCGTGCCTGTGCCCAAGCTGCCTGGATCTGGGGGAGGGCAGGATGCTGTCAGGCCAACAGGTCCATCTGGCCCCGGGCAGATGCCTGATGCCTACAGATGTGCATGGCGGTGTGGCAGGTGCCCATCAGGCACCCCTGCAGCACAGGGACACAGTACCTGAAGGGGACCTACAGGAAAGATGGAGAGGGACTCGTTATCAGGGACTGCAGTAATAGGACAAGGGGTAACAGTTCTAAACTGAAAGAGGGTTGATTTAGGTTGGGAAGAAATTCTTCGCTGTGAGTGTAGTGAGATACTGAAACAGGTTGCCCACAGAAGCTGTGGATGCCCCAACCCTGGAAGTGTTCAAGGCCAGGCTGGATTAGGCTTTGAGCTCCATGGTCCAGTGGAAGGTGTCCCTGCCCACGGTGGGGGGTTTGGAACCAGACGGTCTTTAAGGTCCCTTCCAACCCAAAGCATTGCATGATTCTATGACACTGCAGCCCACTGATACCCACCTCAGTATTTAAGTATCCTCCAAGAACCTTCCTATGACTGGAAGCCTTGCTTGGCCCCTGCTTTGACTCAATCTCTACCTTAAGGTCTCAAAATCCTGCAGCAATGAATTCCACTGCTTCAATAAATTACCTTTCCTGGAAGGGGAATATGCTTCAAACAACAGCAATATGACTGGAATGACTGAAGAGGAGCAGCTGGCCCAGTTTCAGAGGATGTTTTTGCTACCCTCACTCCCCATGGGGACTGGAGGTGACACTGTTCCCTGTGCAGGTCGGTAGCCTTCAGAGGCAGCCACAGTGCCCAGAGTGGTGAGGACTTGAGCCCAGTGGACAGAAAGGCTTAATCAGCAAACTCATGGGATTTTTTATCATGGGTCTTGTGATCCTTGATATGTAAGGGCCCTGTCTGCTGAAGACAATGATCTCCAGGAGATTTCGGATTTTCACGTGAGGAAGAACAAGCAAATGTCTGGTTTCTCTGTTGCAAAGAGGGATTTGAAAGGATGTGTCCCGTGAACTCTTTGGACTATTCCCTGCTCGTTACTAGTGTCCCAGCCAGATACTCTGTGCTGCAAAGACATGCTTGACTGGCTGCCTCATTACAGCAGGCAGAGTTTTGTCCTTTCATCTGAGCAGCTGGCAAAACAATAAATTAAAAAATAAGGCAAAGTCAGCAAATAGTTTTCTTTCCCCATGTGCAAGGTTAGAGGAACTACTTCCCCCTCCTCCAGAATGATTTCCTGACTTAGTAACGTTTTTCTCAATCTCCTCTTCTTCTTTCTTTCTGGGCACATGGGGGAAAGCAGGATTTGTGTTTTGGGTGGAGAGGGAGCACCTTTACATGCTGTGCTGTGGCCCAAGCTCTTCATGTGCGTGTGCCAACCACCAGCAAAAGCCCTGAGCAATCCCCCTCCAGCAAGGGACAAGGGTGGCTTTGCAGGGAGAGTGCTTCTGTTGTGTCAGGATGGGACCTAGACTCCAGATAAGAGGTACTCCCCTGCCTGCAGGCTCCTCAGGCAAGCCTTGCTGCCTGCAGACAGACAGTACTGCCGGTATTAGCCACTGGCACGAGATGGTCCATCCTGGGATGCCTAGGTGTGCTGGAGACAAGATGCTGGAGTTGCATCCAGCTTGTCCCCAGCGCTGGGCACGGCTCTGGAGCGCTGGCAGCGCTTTGGCTGCCGGGCGCAGGCAGGGCTGCTCCGCAGGGCGCTGTGGGCTGAGCTGCTGACCTGGGACTGGCCCGTGATGCACATCCTGCTCACGCATGTGGGCATGAGTCAGAGCCTGAGAGGAAAAGGCCTCACCCAGTGACAGGCAGAGTGGTGCAGGGAGCTCAGGCTGTGTGCTGATAGAAGAGATTGCTTATTACAGCTGACAGCCTCCCTTGGCAAAATCCCTGCACCTGTGATGCAGGGAAAGGGGTTTGGAGCTAATCAGGTCTCCCACCTTGTTGTCAGAGGTTCAGTGGAATCGCTACAGCGTGGGTTTGTCAAGGTGGCTCAGTGCCTGCCTTCAGCATCTGCGACCTTAGAGCTGAAGGAGCTGCTGGGGGCTCTCAGCACATACATCTCAAGCTGCTGGCAGTCTCTCCACAGTAAGAAGGCACAGCAAGATTGATCAGAACCACATCCATTCCCTTCTGCTCTCGTGAGACACCACCTGAAATACTATAATCAGCTTTGGGGCCTCCAGCATAAAAAGGACATGGACCTGCTGAGCAATTCCAGAGGATGGTTATGAAAACGACCAGAGGGCTGGAGCACTTCTCCAGGCTGAGAGAGCTGGGGCTGTTCAGCCTGCAGAAGAGATGGTTCTGGAGAGACCTTGCAGCATCTTCCTCTAAATAAAGGGGGCCTTACAGGAAATACAGGGAGGGACAATTTGTCATGGAGTGTAAGGATAGGAGAGGGGGGGATGCTTCTAAACTGAAGAAGGGTAGATTTAGGTTAGGTATTAGGGATAAAATCTTTACTGTGAAGCTCAAGAAGCACTGGAACAGGTTGCTCAGAGTAACTGTGGATGCCCCATCCTTGGCAGTGTTTAAGGCCAGGTTGGATGGGGCTTTGTGCAACCTGGTCTAGTGGAATGTGTCCCTGCCCATGTCAGAGGGGTTGGAACAAGATGATACTTAAGGTCCCTATCAACAAAAGCCATCCCATTATTCTATGCTGTGCAGAGGCCTCTAGAAAAGCAATACAATCTCCATGTCTCTTCTTCCTGTCAGTTTGACCTCAGTCTTGCTGTCTTCAGCACCTGCCACCTGCCCTTTACCCAGGTGTTAATCTTCCTTGGGCACTGGGACAGCTGAGCGATGGTCGAGTCACCCCCTCCCTCCTCGCTGCTTTTCCAGGAAACAGGTGTCCAGATCTTTTGACCCTTGCAAATGATTGCACTTAATTATTTCTGGAAAATTTCCCCTGTGGTTTTATTGTGTTTCTTCCAGAAATCTGGTTCATCTTTGCTAGGAAGCCATTGTATGTCTCAAGCAAAGGTCAGGATGAATCATTTTGGAAAGCACACCAGCTGCCATGGACTCCCAGCACCGGGGGAGTGGAAGCGTGTCCATGGTTTGCCACTTAAACACAAAGCCCTGAACACCCCCAGCTCTTCTTGGAGTCAATGGGATGACTTGCACAGAGTAACAGATGCTGGGTATGACTGTAGGCAGTTCAAAAGCCAGTGGTAGATGGATCACAGCAGTAGATGGCCTCACAGCTGTGGCTTTAAAAGGGTTATTGATTCATTTGGAAACGACTAGCATGAGTGACTTTGTAACAGACAGGATTATTTTGTCTCACCACATGCCAAACACAGAAAACGTACAGTTCAGCACTGTGATTCTTCCAGTGATCATAACATAGAACACCCAACAGGATAAGCCAGCAATGGACTGGATAATATGGACTTATATATGTTTGCAGCTACCAGGGAATGTGGGTTGTCCTCAAAAACAATGGGAGAAATTCTTCCATTAAAGATCTAATAGGAAGGAGTTGAGAAGCAATCAACCAAACAAGAAAGAAGTATGTGGATAGTGATACAGCCTTGATCCAGACTGCTGCAGCCATTCAAAAGAAGGAGCAATAAATCACTCTGAGTGTGTATAGAAAATGTATACTTGGAAATCAAGCAAAAACAACTTCTCATCTCACATATGCTTCTATGCTGGGCAGCCTGAGGGAGCTGGATCTTTCCTTAATGGGCCACCTGAGGATGCTCCTGGTGACAAGGACACACAGCATGGTACCAACAGAGACATCTCAAATCCCAGTTGCTCCTCCTTTGCTAGCAAAGAGTCAAAAAATGCCAAGGAGTTACGGAAGCAAAGATGTGGGTCCTACCCCATTGGTGTGAGTTTGAGAGGCTTCACTCAAACCAGATGCCTCTGAGCAAGCAGAGAGCTGCAATTAAACCCTGGCAGTCCCACCAAGCCCTCTGCAGGGATGATCCAGTTTCCATGCTTGGGGTATCTGGTTCCACAGATCCCACATGCAGAAAATCCCCACCCAGATCGTAAGGGTGTATCTAGAAGTTTTGCTCTGACATGTACTATAATGCAGCTACATTTAGGATATACTCAGGAGCTTTGCTCTGGCATAAATTATAACACAACCACTGTAATCTGAAGCAAATCAGGCTTGGCCTGCACTCTGTGATGCCATTCTACCGGGTCAAACCTAGAGATTCAAACTCAGCGTTCACTCAGCAGAGCCAGAGGAGTAAACCAGGGAGAAATTCTCCAGTGCATGCAACATTCCTGTGTAAATCAATGGGAACTGTAGAGTCTGGCCTGAAGTCAGGATTTCAGGATTTGACCCAATTTAACCTTGGCATAGTTGCCCAACTCTCTTTTTTTTTTTTTCTTGTGAGGCTCAACAATTAACTTTCAAAACAACTTAAAAAAAAAAAAGGCAGCTGGGGTTCAGAAGTGCTGTGCTAGCCAGCAGGGTTTTGTTAAAGTTACTTCCACTACTATGGTATTTGTTGGTGTCAGCATTTTGTGCAAAGTAAAGCACCACTCTGGGCTCTCTGTCCAAGGCAGAGCCATATGAGCTGGGGGCAGAAGCTGTGACTCTTCCCATACTTGACACACCAGTGGGAAGTTCCTTTTACTGAATTCGACCGCTGGGGTTTTTTTTTTACTCACTGGAGTGAAATTCAGCCACATGCAAAATGCAAGAATTGCTCATGTCATATCCAATGAGTCCCAGTGTGGAAGGTTTATTGGAGAGGCTTTGGGAGAACCAGGGGATGAGATAAGAAGATGGGAAGAAGAAAGGCGGGATTACAACCCTGCAGAGGAATGACCTTTCTGTCCTTTCTGTCCCTTCTTGTTTCTGTGCATGGAAAGGGTGCTGTTTTCCAGGCTGTTTCCAGGAATCTCTTTTGAAGAGCTGATACAGGTATAAAGATCTCTTTTTCTGTTCACCTTGTGGGTGGACAACAAAAGGCATAATCTCAGTCTTGAAGATTTTATTGTTTTAATTACTCCACTGTGTCTTGGAATTTACTGTGCCACTACTTGTTAACACATTTAGTAGAGCCCAGGGGATGCCAACACTACTGGAGTTTGATGATGTTTTGTTTCAAGTTTCAGACCCTGACTTGTAAACCTGCACCATGAAGTCCCACAGCTCTGGATCCAACCTGGGCAGTGGGGATAGGTGTCTGGCAGTGGCTGCTGCAATGGAAAGGATGAGCCCAGCACTGAGGAGTCCCTTCAGCCCTGTTGTGCCCATGGAAGGACTGGGAGAGATCACTCATCAACTACTGTCATGGGCAAAGCAGACTCATATTGGAGATATTAATTGAATTTACTACTAAAAAAATCAGAGCAAGCTAATGAGAAGTAAAATAAATCTTAAAAACACCTTACCCCCACCCCTACCTCCATCCCAAGTTCTACCTCCTCCCCCTCAGTGACACAGGGAGATGGGAATGGGAGTTATGGTCAGCTCATCACAGGTTGTTTCTGTCACTACTCAGGGAGAGTCGTCCCCCTGCTCCAGCGTGGGATCCCTCCCACGGGAGACAGTCCTCCACAAACTTCTCCAGCGTGAGTCCATCCCATGGGTAACAGTTCTCCACAAACTGCTGCAATGTGGGTCACTCTTCTACAGGGTGCAGTCCTTCAGGTACAGGCTCTTCCAGCATGGGCCCCCACAGGGTCACAAGTTCTACCAGGAAACCTGCTGCCATGTGACTCCTCTCTCCATGGGTCCATAGGTCCCTGCCCACAGGTCACAGATTTCCCATGGGGTCACAGCCCTTTTCCAGGCATTCCCCTGTTCCAGCCTAAGTCACCTCCATGGGCTGCAGGTGGATCTCTGCATCCCTGTGGTCCTCCATAGGCTGCAGGGGCACGTCTGCCTCACCATGGGCTGCACCATGGGTTGTAGAGAAATCTCAGCTCTGGTGCCTGGAGCACCTCCTGCCCCTCTTTCTGCACTGACTTGGGTGTCTGCAGGACTGTTCCTCTCACATGTTCCCACCTTGCTCATCTCTGGCTGCAATTACATCTGTGTAATAACTCTTTTTCCTTCTTAAATATGTTATCACACAGGTGTTACTATCATTCCTGAATGTCTTGGCCTTGGCCAGGAGCGAGCCCATCCTGGAGCCGTCTGGCATTGGCTCTGTTTGACAATTGAAAAACTTCTGGCAGCATCTCACAGCAGCCATCCCTGAAGCCTGCCTTCCCACTACCAAAACCTGGTCACAGCCCATCAGGCAAATTCAAGCATATTTTCAGGGAAAACTGGTTTTATTTCCCCTCCGGCAAGCACATGAGTAATTTCTTTTGGGTTTAGAATAAAATCAGCAGGATGGCCAGTGGCAGGGTGTTAAGTAGGAGTGGGTTTTAATCCATTTAAGAGCTTTGGTTAGCTTTGGTTCAAAACTCCCTTCCCTTCACCGCAGATGAATCTAGATGGCTCCTTAGTACTTCAAAACAGCTTCTGAGATTTAGACTTAAGGTCAGAATCTCTTTTTGCTCCTGAAAACATCTTCAAAGCTTACTTCCAGCAATGAGACATCCTCTGGGCTCTTCAGCTGCAGCTTCACTTGCAAATGACTGTGAAAACAAGAGAAATATGGCCACTTTTGAAAGTAAGACCAGCCCACAGAGGTTTAAGAGTCATGGGAACACCCATATTCAGCACCATGAGATGTTCTGGCAGTGGAAATGTTGCATTGTGTTAGGGTGTGTGTTGGCACAAGATGTGCTTGAGAACGCACCAGTGCATTGGCAGGGGGAGGAAGAGTGAGGATGTGGAGGGGAGACCTGGGACTGGAGCAACTGAGGGTGGAAATTTTCCAGGTGATGCCAGGAGTGCCTGGAATGCTGGTTGTGTTTTACAGCTGTGTGGGTGATGCCAGGCCATTGGCCACTTTGCTCCTGCTGCCTGTTGTCTTAATAAGTGACTGCAGCTCAGCCTCCTGGATTATTCAGGCTGGGGAAGGGATAAAAAGGAGTGGTGAAGCACATGCTCGCGTGACTCCGAGGGTGCACCCAGTCTAATGAAAGCAAAGAAGCACCCTAAGACTCACTCATTGGGCTTTCAAGCATGAGCAGACAAGGGGAGGGGTTCAGTAACAGTGAAAATCTCGGATTTGGGTAGGAACTTTTTACTTTTAGCCTTTTACTTCCTTTCCTACCTCCTGGCCTGTGACTCAACACCATTGCACACGACAGCGTAACCCCAGGCACACAATCATCCTTCAGGTATTATGACTGTCAGGCAAACAGATTGCTCACACTATCCTATGCTGGGCTGAAAGGATTACAATATAGATTAGGATCAGGATTACCTTCCTAAAGTTCTCAGCCTCAAAACAGGTGTAAGGGAAAAACACATGAGGGAAATTATTTGCCAGTGGAGAATCTCTCCGGGAGGAATTGTTGCATAAATACTAACTAGAGATTGGGATCAGGTGGCTGCTGAGTTGGGCTTTTCCCACTCGGAGGTAGCCTGAGAGCAGCGTTAGAGGCTGCAGGCCCATGTAAAGCAAAAATACTGTTGTATGCATGCATGAAGGACCTGTGCATTCACATGCTGAGTCCTGAGAGGCTCTGGTGAAAGGGTAATAAAATAATTTAGTGACAGAACCACAGAATGGTTTGGGTTGGAAAGGACCTTAAGTATCATCTGGTTCCAACAGGGGCAGGGACACCCTCCACAAGACCAGGTGGCTCAAAGCTCCAACCGACCTGGCCTTGAACACTGCCAGGGATGGGAAATTACCAACATTTCTGGGCAACATGTTCCACTGTCTCACCACCCTTACAGTAAAGAATTTCTTCCTCATGCCCAATTTAAACATACTCTCTTTCAGTTTAAAATCATTCCCCCTTATCCTATCGCTACGTGTCATTGCAAGAGGTTTCTCTCCAGCTCACTTGTAGCCCCTTTAGGTACTGGTAGGTGCTATAAGGTCTCCCCAGAGACTTCTCTTCTCCAGGCTGAACAGCCCCAACTCTCTCAATTTGTCAGCCTGGAAAGAGAACTGAACCCGCTCCTTTGCCAGTGCAGTGGACAATGTGTGATACCCACTGTTGGAGGTGGGTTAAAGAATGGAACAAAAGACATGCTTGCAGAGTGAGATCCTAAGGATTCCCCAGTATATACAGGCTCTTGTCCAGGTAGGCCTGCATGGGTTGAGATTGTTTGAGAACTGCAGATGCTGAGAGCCACAGGCCCAAAGTCAGTATGTATTGCCAAGAGCCTGGTATCTTTGCTACAGAGTATTAACTCCAGGCTGCATGTGTGGTATATCAGTTTAGATTATTTCCTGTAAATACATCTGTGCTGGAAAGCTCAGGTTGGATTCCGCATGTATTTCTCGCCTGCTTTTTTCAGCTGGGTAGAACTGGAGCAAACAGATCATGTGACTTGCCAAAACCACCCAGTGAGTCACTGGCTCAGCCCAGATTAGATCTCAGGAGCTTTCTAGCTTTGATCTAGCCACAAGACCACATGGCCTCTTTCTATAGTCTTTGATGAAAGGCTACATAAACACACATAAGGGAGCTTACTAAATTTTTTTGGAAGTTCTGAAAAATGTTTTGCCCCTGCAGCAAGCAAAATTGGAATGGGCTATAAAAGGGTGCCATGCATGTATCTGCTGGAGTAAAAAAAGTAACAGTAACAACGTGTATGTCCAAACACCTGAAAGAAAAACTGTGCAAATGACAACAGGATGCTCTGGATAATAGTGCCATGAATGCTGTACCTGCCATATGGATCTTTCCACAAGAGCTGGTTACCTTATAAAGAGACATTCTTGCGTCATCCTTCAGAAAGTATAAACACATTAAGCAATGTTATTCTCTAAAACATCAACACATGAGCTACTTACAATGGACTAAAAAGTCATTGTTGCTTTGAGGATGTATTTGTCCCAAGTGATTCATAACAATCCATGGCACTGTGGCCATGAAGAACTTCTAAAGGATGCCTCCACTTCCAGGCAAGTATCCACGGAAACAGGCCCACAAGTCTGCTTTGTTTGCCTTCTTTTACCTAGGATAACCTTTCAAGCTGCTTTGTAGACAGCCAGGCTTCCTAGCTGAAGCAGATGTCTATCCCCTCTCGATGCTGGGCTTTGTTTTCTGTACCTGCTGTGCTGCTGACTACTGTGGTCTCTCCTGGAGGAAGGGCAGCAGTTCCCTTTGACAGAGCCAGATGAAGATGAGGACGTCTCGGTGGCAGCAACTCCTATAGTACAGTACTAATGTGGTTCCAGAGGCAGCTGCCAAGAATTGCTTCCCATGCCTGCCTGCGCCAGGAGATGTGTGGAATGATGAAACCGAAGCTAGCGGAGTGCAGGGCCTGTGTCACCACGACCGGGGATTTGGAGCAGGACCCGAGAGCAGCTCAAGCCCTCATGCTCTCGGGATGAGCAGCTCAGCTAGGCAAAGACCATTCTCTGGCAAGGAAAAGTCAGATCATGACCACCAATGCCAGAAGACTGTTTAGGCCTGTAAATCACTGTTTTTATTTTCTTTCTTCCCCCACCCCTGCTCTAGCCTCGCTGTGCCTCTGAAATCAGCTCTGAGATGTGGGGATCCTGCAGTATTTTGGATGCTGTGTAGCCCCCATGGCCACCTGGCATTTAGCTCTCCGTTTTCTGAGAGACCCTCTTCATTAGGGTAGACCAGCGTGTGTGTGTCTGTGTCAACACATAACAAAACACATTGTAAGCACCCTGAGCTCAGGAACAAATACGTGCTCTGGCAGGAACACAGCTGTGCCAGCAAGAGCACAGGGTCATAAGCAAAGGCAATATTGTCTCCTGTGGGACTAATAAAGACAAAAGACAAAGCAACTGTTTACTGTACTATTGAGGGGACTGTTTGGGACACTGAGGGGGCAATGCAGCACGTACTGACACATAGTTATTAAGTACAGGTAAATGTTCTACCTGAAAAGCACACAGAAACTCAACCCCAAACTGCACATAGGTGTTCTGGGCACTGGGGCAAGTGCCCTGCAGATGCACATTGGAGCAGCTTGTCTGCTGTCCTCCCCTCATACTGCTGTTAGTCTGTCCTACCTTCCCGGTTTGAATCAACTCAATGGAATCCACGTGGACTCATGCATTCTACTCAGGTCAGTTGTAAAGGGGCAGAGTCAAAAGCATTTTGACGCTGTTGGAAAACCAGGACCTCTGTGCTCCTGCGCCAGGATGGGCTCTGTACAGCTGCCAAGCTCTAAAAGCCTGCACAGCATTCGTGCCCAGTACCAGCAGGAAATGTCTTCCTTCTGGTACTGCAAGTAACGAGATGTGATTTATGGAGTGAAGTTCCACTTAATAAAACTGGGAATGAGATACTGATGGGTGGCCGAAAAGACCACCACACTGCACAAGAGAACAGGGCGTTCAGTCCTCCAGTCACCTCTTCACAGCTCGGAGGAGGAAACCACACCAGGATTTTAATTCACTGTTAGTTGGATCATTTCATACAGCCAGCAGCAGTTCCCCAGACTTTAAAAAAGTAGGGGTTCATCGCCTAAACTTCAAAGAGCACTGGCTAGCTCTAAAGAGAGCCTTCTTCTGACAGAAATGGATGGACTAATCACTCAATCTAAAAATTAGAAGTTGTTTTTGTACCACAGACCATAATCAAATTAGATTTATCTCATTCAAGTAGATTAGAGCACTAATTATCAGCCTGTGTATGCAGTATGCACAGACATATCTGTGAGCATAAACACTCATATGGTTCTATATTCAGAAATACAAACAAAGTTGAACCCAAAACCCAAGGGGATGTTATTGCTGCCTTGTTTGGGGAGGAGGACCTCCACATCTATGATGCTCGACAATCTTCACTTCATCAATGGCTTTTAATGCTTCAGATATTTGGGCTTGTCCATGAAGATGGTATCTTGGAGGTGGAGGATTTGGCAAAGCTTGTGGTGGAACAACAGTTAAACCCTAGACAAATGTATGGCCTGGTAAGACTGGAAGAGATTGCATTGAAGATTGGGTTTCTGCCAATGAAACATTAGTAGCCATGGGGCAAGTTAAGCCCTTGTGAATTTGTGGTCACATTTCTAGCTGTAGCCTCTTCAGGAGAAAATCCAAGTGATGCTGGTGCCCTTGGTGAAGTCAGCAGACACGAAGAACGTGTGTCGTTGTCCAAAGCCCAAGCACATGCTGGCAGACTTTGTCACTTCCGTGAGACGTCGGCTGGTACATCACATTACTTCACTGAGACCTCTGTGGAGCAGCAGAGAGCACCAGGAGACAAAGATCACAAAACTTTTCCAGTAATGACATGGCTGAAGGCCTGTTCACCATACTGACAGTGGGTTAAATGCACTCTCTCACTTTGATGTCACTGCAACACATTGCCAAGTCTGTTCTTTGGTGTTCCCACTTCATACAAATTATTGCTAACGTGACCATTTTTTTGTGGTCCGCTTCTGTCTGAGTGGTCAAGGTTGTGCTGTGTTTATGTGTTCATGCATGTGTGTGTTCGCACATATTTAAAGCTGTTGCTGGCATAGTTGACTGGGAACATAAATGTAAAATGTGAAGTGTTACTGAAAACTGGAAAATATCCGAGACTATTCTACTGGTCATTCAACAAACCGTGATATCATGGAGATGGAAAATAGATATGTGGGGTAAGAAATAGCCTGTTTTAAAAGAGATGTAGAAAGAGCAATATAACATGAAGAAATGATGTATAAATCAGGCAAAACCCACAGGAAATAGAACAACGGTGATGATAAATTACAAGTTAAAACAATGTAAGTGATTGATAAAAGGAAACGAAGGGATTAATAGACTATCAACAGCCAAGAGAGTGAAAGAAATGTGGAAAACATTCACATAATCATGTCAGGAACAATGCTGCCTCTTCTCCCAAACTCATCCCCATGGCTGTATAGATTAATTGCCAAATGCAGATGGTAAAATCACAAACTCTGTTCCAAAAAAAAAAAAAAAAGTCTATTTCTATTCTGCATTTGGGAAGGAGACGGATGTTCATCCCTTATGATATTGATGATGGAGAGAGTACATAATTTACCATCTGGAACAATGGAGGATGTGAGGCAGCATCTGCTAAAATTAAACATTTTTTTACATCATCTGGCCTGGCTATCTTTGTGTCTTAAAGGAGAAGACTAAAATGTGTAGTAAAGTTTTTTATTTACAAATCTGGGGGAATTCTAAAGACGTGGGGGACTGACAGAGTAGCTCTGGATCTCAGTAGGTGTAAAGGGGGCACTACAGGGAGCAACAGGTTGGTGAGTAGGACAGTATCCCTCAACACAATCACCAAAAGATTATTCAGGTCTTCAACAAGCCATTAGAGGTTAAAAATAAGCCCAATGCTAATCAGCGGGGTTTTGTGGAAGGTAAGTCTTGTCAAAGAGGCCTGTTGCCTTTTCCTTTGGACAAGATTAGAGATCTGGTTCACACAGTATTCTTGGCTTTCTCCACCACACGACAAGTTGATTAATGAGCTCACATTATACAGAATGAATAGGGTATAAGCTAAGAGTTGGCCAAGTGACAGATGTAAAAAAGTAGTTATTAATGGGGGATTAATGGGGAAGCAACAGCCCAGGGATCCTTGAGGGGGTGAAGGCAGCCACAGGGAGTTCAGTGTTTCTGTAGCTTCGGTCTGTGTGACTCAAACATCTCCATCCTACAGCAAAGGGTTAGAGATCCTTACATTACACATTTGTCTTGGCAAGATCTTGTCTGTTTGCACACCGCTAGGATGCATCGGAGCAGTTGTCTCCATTATCCAGGAAAGCAAGGAGGTAACAGAGACCAGCTGCTGTTTTAGGAAGCTGTGAGAAGCAGTGGATGCCAAGAAACCAGTTGCTTTCTTAAGGGGCAGTTTGAGTGTGCAATAACAAATTTCTGGCCTGAAAAACACACAAGGGCCATCAAGCAAATCAGTAGCAGAGCTTGGAAAAGAGCTCAGCAGTTGCTGGCTTCAGGCGTGACCTGGGATGACTCACTTATCTAACACATGTTGCATCTTTTCCATGCAGGGAGCAGGCATTGACATCAGCAGGGCCAAACAGATCTGCTCCCGCTGGCCAGCACTGACTCTGCTTTCCTCCCAGCACATGCATCAACTTCCACCGTCAAATAACTGGAACAGCACTTCATTTAACACCCCCACACCCTGTTACTAAATGTTTGATAGAAGATTAAAGAAACAAGTTCTTGTATGCTAATGTGCTCATCAAGTATTTGCTCCTAATTTATCACTTCACTTGCTTTGTTTTCTTTCCTGACAACTTGACTATTCACAGGAAATGTCACCTTTTGGGATATCATGATGTGACTGTTATACACAGTCGTAGGGAAAAGCTAGATAAGGTAAAATTTATTATATGCATTAGTTTTTTGTTTCTGCAGTCGGCAGAGGGAAGCTTGTGTCTCAAACTTTCCCAGTACCCTGTCAGCAGCAGCCGCTGATACCTGGTTTAATGCTCTGGGCTGCCTGTGAGGCTGCAAGTAGAACCCTGTGTTGTCCTGGGAAGGCTGGAGAGGAAATGAGAAATCTCTCAGGGATTTGATGCTTACGGCAGAGCTGCTCTGCACTCTCCTTCCAAGCGCTGCTCTCAGCCAGGCTGGTGCATGCCAAGGAGAGAAGTGATAGCTATTCTGAAGGTGATGGTGAGGTAGTCTTTATAAAAAAACAGAAGTGGCAAAAGAGGTAAAATAACTGGCTTGCAAATATTTAATTATCTGTTGGAAAGCAGCAAGATTAATTTTATTTCCTCTGCAGTGCCTGTGCTTGACGTAGGATAGCTGCCAGCTATGACATCTCCCATAGGATCAACAACCCAGAGAACAGGAATAGCTGACAGCTGGACCTGCTCGGGCCTTTCATTAAAAAACCACCAAAACCTGTGATTAATAACCAAAACACAGTGTCATGCTGGGGATGATCTGGAAGGGTTCAGGGTTGGGCTCCTGTGCCTACCCCACTGATGAATAGGCCATTTTCCACCCCTGAGGAAAGCAAGTCCCTCTGAGGCTGGGGCTGTCACTGGTGCCACTGGGGACAATGGCAGGAGCAGAGGCAGTGGAGATGTGGATAGAAATCCCCCCTGGGTGCCAGAGTCCTCAGGGGCAGGGGAGCTGAAACTCAGCACTTGCCCATACGGAGGCTGAGACGATGATCTCGGACGGCAGTTGGGAAGCCCTCTCTGGCTTCAGCCCTGTAACAATAGGTGCTGGCGTTTGTTTTCACCAGTAACTCTCCATGCTTTAATTACAGCTAATTGCCCAGGAAAATCAGCAGAAACTCTAACCCCTCCAGTGGTATGACTGCAGCAAAGTCAAGGTATGCAGCTGGCACAGCCCTCTGCGACCTCCCAAGGTCCCAGCACAGGGCTGAACCCCCGGACATCTATTGCAGTGGCAATGGTCAGCTTTTCTGGAGGCCCTGGCACCTGAGCATAGCAATAGCCAAAGGAGATGTGGTTGGGCTGGGAGAGTCCTGGGGACCCTGGAGCTGGAGTGCTGCTGCAGCATTGTGAGTGTCTTCTCCTGGTCGTCAGGGACACCCCTGTGGAGGAGGGGTGACTGGGCAAGGAGGCTTTGCTGGCGTCTTGTGGAGGGACCAGGGCACTTGCTGAGGTGTCTTAACACCATCTTTGTTCACTCACCACACCCTCGGGTGAGGAAAGCCTTATTGTTTCCAGTTATCTCAAAATCATTCCTGACTAGAGCCCCAGCCAGTGTGGCAGGAGATGCAGAAAAAAAGCGCAGATGTACAGTGGGAAAAAATAGCCAGGACTCATTTCTAAAGGGTGGAGATGGAGACGGAGACCACCCTTGCTTACATCAGAATGAACCTGCAGAATTTGTCCTGGTCATCCTGACCATTTACTGCCTCTTCTGATGTGGAGGAGGAAGAGGGACTGCCATTCTTCTCAGGCCCCTGGATCCCAGCGGATCCAGAGAGTTTCAAAGTCTGCCTGCCTCTGGACATCCACTAAGAGAGCGTGGCAGTATTTACCTATTTTCCCAGAAATTACTTGATTGCTTCTTTTTTCAGGGGTTGGGCTGATAGCTCTTGGTTGAATAGAGCCCCTCTTTACCTCCTTGGGGCTCATCTCTGCCCCTGTCTGATGAACACTCACATACTGTCCTTCACACGTGGATGGCGAATTTTCCTCCCTCCTCCTAGGTACCTGATTGAGTGGGAATCGTCCTTTCTTGGAAGCAGTACACCACAGTCCCTGGCATGGTAATGAACCTGAAACTAAATTTAAAAGCAGTCAACATATACCTCAGTACTGGCTCCTGATTGAGATCATTCACTGTGAGAGTGGGTAGAGGTCCTGACTCTAATATTTTTCCTCTCGGCAGAATTCAACACAAATTTCAAGAGCACCAGATTGATCGGAGAGTCCTGGGGCACCAGCATTTCTCTGTCTCCATCTGGTGCACAGACACCTCAGTGTGCTTCATGCTAAGACATCTCCTGCCATATTTGTAAATAATATTAATTACTCTGAGCTCCTTCAGAAGCTCTAGAATTAGAGGGAATAAGAAACAAACTCTAAAGCTGTCCTTCTGAGGTACTGCAGGCCTGGGTTCATCACGTGGTGTTACTGAGCACAGAAACCCAGCAGCTGCAGCAGTGCTACAAAACCCTGAACACAAAATGCAGCTGTGCCAGCACGGCAGAGCTGGAAGCCCTCACCTGGGCTCAGACCTCCCTAAAGCTACTCAGCAGCAGAGGAGGACATCAAAATGCCCAGTTCTTAACTCAGCTGAGGAGTTAAGAGTAAAAGGTTTTTCTGGTGAAGAAGCAGTGGGCAGCAGATGCTCTTGGGGAGGCTGCAGAATGAGGAGCCCTGGAGCCAACAGCAGCTCCCAACATTGCAGCCATAGGAAGGGGCTTACACGGATGTGGGCTCCGCAGCTGAGCTACAAGATCAGGAGTTTCTCAGGAGCAGTAGCTCAATAAAATCCATGAATTGATATGGAGAATGTGATCAGTGCCTTGGGAGGCTGTGAGTAGGCCAGCAGCAGCCAAGGCTGTGATGCTGAATGCAGGAAACTCTGTTACTGCTACTACTGGGTTCTGTCATTTTTCCAGATTGTCTGTTGCTGCTTTTTTTGCTTATCATAGAGAAAAAAAAAATCAATAATTTTCAAAGGGCATGACAAAAAGCAAATACCTTCCCTTTTTTCTTTAATAAAATATATAATTTGCAATATGAAAACTAATGCCTATGACAAAATATCGTTCTCAGTCATCCATGGGTCAGGCAAAGATCAACCTCATTTATGCTCAAGCACTAAGATTAATTCAGGTTTGTGCAGCTGCAAACTTGTCACTCTCTGCATCAGCCACATGAATTAGCTGTGGGCTCTCCCCACCAGTGACACATCTTCGTGCCCTGGGCAGTCCTGTGGTGCTGCCCATAGAACAGAAATAGCTGGAGGGTCTCCACAGGTGACTCTGGCAGCCTGCACCCAGCTCTGGCTGAAGGCAGGTGGTTACACACTGACCCAGTTGCTCTAATGTGGACATGTCCAGCCCGCAGTGGTCAGGAGCTGCAGCAGGAGATCGATGCGGGGCAGGAGCACATCAGTGCCATGACACAGGGGTCAGCGTGGGGCTGCCCGAGGTAGCTGAGACCCAGCTGGCACAGCCACATGGCACAGCCAGGATCTGTCTAGCTCCAGGTTGGAGAAGCCAGGCTGTATTTACACAGTGCTGCCTACGAGCTCCCAAGCCCCGGCTCTTGGCAGCTACAGCCTGATTTGTCTAGACTACATCTGGGCTTGAGTTGGTTTCTGGCCAGCTCAAATGAATCTTTCAACACCATGCTTCCCACGTGTCCAACCCTGGGCTTAGCAGGGGCAGTGAGAGCTCCCATCTATCTGCATCAGCATCTGCATCAGCCAATGCAGTCAGTCCCATACATGTTGATAATATATCCTGAATTTGCAACCTTTGAAGTACACACTTCTTGTTTTGCATTTGCAGCTCATGCAAGGGTCCTTGTCTCTGACTGGTATTTCTCGGCAAATCTGCAACATAAATACTAATAATATGCTCTATAAATATATATATTTTCCAGCAGCCAAGCCAAAATTGAATGAAATCCATAGAGAGGCATAGTCTTCACTGATTTACAGTGGGACATTCATTTTCGTTCTGAATAAAAAAAATAATTGTCATCAAACATGAAATTTTCAGGTCATACTTGACTCTCAGGCTATGTCCATATTAGTATATTAAGCAGCACACATTCCTGGGCTCTGATACACAATCATCCATGGTATTGAATACTTAAAACGTTCCATTGTGCAATGCTGGATGGTGTTAACCAGGAGGTTTCCAAACAATTCCAAAGCATTGGGAGTCCATACAGGCTATTCAGCTGTCAAAGAACAGGTTGGATATGGCTGCTCTGTCTTGACGGATACAGGAATTTAACTGTGCAGACATGCCAGCTGGCCTCAGGGCCAGAAATGGTCCCAGGAACTTTTATTTTACCAGTATAGACATGGCCTTTGGTGGTGACCATTTATTTAAGTGTGTGTAAACAGGTAATTAGCATTGCGCAATTGTTGCTTGAACTAATTGCATATGCCAGGTCTTTACAAGAGGATGGGTGCTCAGCACCCAATATGTACCTTTTCTTAAATAAATAAATAAAAAAAAGGCAGCAGTAATTGTGCATAATAAACACTTGAAAACCTGGCTCCAGGGGTCTGTTTAAAGCTGGCAGAATTCAATAGGAGTAGTTGAATTTGCTACTTACATGGTGGTTTGGGTTGGGTTTTTTTTTGTTTGTTTCTTTTATATTTATTGCAGTTTCTGAAATTTGTGGCTTATTGTGGCTGGCCAGATGGATGTGAGAGTAAAGAAAATTGGTTACTCAACTTCTTTTTCAGAGAAAATTGCCAAGCTAGAAAGTGGAATCCTTGAGAGTCCAGGAGGGAAAAAGAACACGAATGGTTAAAAATGGAGGACTGGGGCTGGGGCTGTTGGTCTCTGATCCACAGCACTAAAAACGTAGCAGCAGGTGATTTGAACTATTTATTTGAATAGTGCTAATTAGCACTATAACAAAAACCTTATTTTTTTCCCATTGGGTATCATAATAGGATTTGTTTTTCTATAGCAAAATATGCCTTTTTCATGTTTTTCAGCTTATTACATTCCCTACTGCCCTTTAATTCACGTCAGCTTAATAGCAAGGAAAATTTCAAATGCAACTTGATTCATTTTGCCATGTTCTCTCTTGATCAGCCCGGTTACTTGCGGACTACATTCCTCAGAAGGGTTCCTGCTGTGCTGGTCATAATCAGCACAACCCCCAGGACCAGGATATATCTTGGATTGCAGTGAGTTTCTGTCCGGTTCATGACCTTGCTTGTAATTGCAGACACTCCAGTTGGGGTTTTGGCCCTTTAATTGGGCATCGTGGTGTTAGTATCAATTTTTTGAAAGTGTTCTTCAGTTCCAGTTGGCTCTAGTATAGATACGCAGGTAAGTTTGAGGGTTTTCTGATTCAGTTTACCTGTTTGCAAAATGGATATAATGCTTATTAATTAATCATGAGGAAAATCTTATTCTTATTTTTTTTACCTCCTTGTAGGATTTCAGAGCCTCTTGAAAATGTTGCAAATAGTTCCCAGAGGTCACTTTATCTCCTGCTGAGGTGCTGCCAGCTTTGGAGTGACCTGTGGCAAATATTTAACATTCCAGAGCAACAATTTAGGCTAGGAAGTGGAAAGGAAAGCCTTGTTCAATTGAAACTAGAGGGAGATTTCAGATAGGCGGGATGTTAGTACCTCAATTGTTCTTTGATTAATTACAGCTACCTCCCGGGGGTAGTCATAAACTTGGTTACATTTTATAAACAGTCATAAGAGGAAAGGAACTATAGAAAGGGAATTTCAGAATCATCCTTTGCAAACATGAATGAGTTAAACACTATCTGATAAGAAGGCAGTGTTTTGGGTTTTATTTTCAAAACATCCCATGTGTAAATGAGTAATGCAACTGTTCAACCTCTTGAGCAAGTGGCCATGTACATAACAAGCTGTTTACTCAAGATACTTCCATCAAACACAATCAGGTTGCCTAACTAAGTTTGCAAGACCCCCACATTGCAACAGGTACTGACTGCAAAGGCCTGGAACAAAAATCTAAGGAAAGATTAAGGCTAAATGTGACATGGATAGATAGTGAACATTGACGTATGGAAATGTTATCTCTGGGAAAGCAGGGACAGTGACTGTTGGGCTGCTGGAAAACAAAACCTGACAGGGAACCGTCAAGTGTAAAACTGGAAAGAAAACCTGCCAGTCAGGGGAAAGGTGAGAGGGAGGAAAAGTTCGGTGGGAGATTTTGCCCTTTTCTGTAACTGATTAGATCCAGTGCAGAGCCTGGAGCAGCTTGATTTGGTTTGACTGCTAAAGGCAGCCCAGCCTGGAAGTGCCCATGTTCTGCAAGATCACGCATAATTTATTTTTAAGACTATGTCTGATAAATGAGACCTATGATAAAATGTACCAGTTTATCTCAAGAAAGCCATAAAGCAGAGCAGTAATGAGGAAAAGATTCATAATAAAATGCCAGGACATATATATATTATTTTGAAACCAATTACTCTCTAGTACTAAGTCTAGGATACCTGCATTTAAAAATTCTTGATCTTTCCAGGTTTTAGCACAGGAACTATCAGTTTCTGCTAGTCAGACATTATTCTTCAAGCATTGACATTTAGAGGTGGGAATCTCAAAAATTGTATTGAAGTTTACCCATGCATAAGTAGGTCAATGTCCTCTGTCTTATGCCAGACAGGGGACCCAACTCATGGATCAGCGATGTGGAGCTGGAATAAAAGTCTCACAGACCTGGCCAGTCCTGCGGTTCCAGCTTGGAGCTCTGCTCTGACACAAATTCCTGAACACTTTTCCTCTGGACTCTTCCGTAAAGTAGGTAATCTTGAGCAGTATTGACTGGTAACTCATTTAAAATAGGGAACAGAGGAGAAGAGAAGGAAAAGGAGGACTGATGTCTATTTTCCAGACCCTAGAAAACTGGAGAAAGTATCAAATTGTTTGCAAGCCCAAGATGGGCAGCAGTCAACATGGATTTATCAAAAGCAAGTCATGTAGAGCAGATCTTTCCTTTTACAGCAGGTCAAGTGTTTAGCGGATGGGGAGAAGGTAAGGGTCTTCCATCTTGGTTTTTGTCTTGATGTAGTCTGACACAACAGACAAATGCTCTCTAGAATAAGTCAGTATGTAACAGTGACTGTTGGCTTGTGCAGTATGCTGTTAGTTTAACTATAAATTAATCACTGTCTATATAGAAAACTAGAGCTGGTGGAGTTCTGCAAGGGCCTGTGCTGGTTCACCCTCTTCTATAACCAGAGTGGTGATGACAAAGCTGAGTGTGTATTAGAAGCCATGGGCAGAATGTTTGTGACAAGTTGCAGAAATAGGATGAAAAAGGAAGAGATCAGTGCTGCAGGTACAAAATGCTACATCCAAGCAGAAATAGAACAACTAGACCAATTTGGGACAGGGAACAATTGTTTAGCTGGCAGTTCTCTGTAGAGAAGACTCTAGGGTTATAGTAGATCACATGCTGAACATGAATCAGCTGTGTCATGGGATTGCAAAAAAGGCAGACATTGTATTGGGTTCTGGTAAGAGGAATGCAGCTTGCGAGACAGATGAAGTCATCCTTCTGCTCCACTTATCATTGGTGAGGCCTTGGCTTCAGTATTATGTTGAGTCTGGGGCACTCCAGTAGAGATTTGGGTCAGCTGGGGAGAGGCCAGAAGGGGGAAATAGGATCAGAGATCTGGAAAGAGTTGTGTCGTCATGCTGAGACTTAAAAAATTGTACTCAACATAGAGAAGGCTGAAAGGGAGAACAACAGCATTGCCCAAATACAGAAAGAGTAGTTAATCTTTCTTAAATGTATAGTGCACTATAAGAGTGGCTTAAATTTCATTAGAAAAGATTCAGGTTACTCATTGGGAAAAAACCCAAGCAACCTAATGAATAAAGACAATGAAAGACTAGAATCAATAGCAGCGCTTGAAGGACAAGCTAGGAAAACAGGACAGGAATTACACAGGTACCACTTATTGTTTTTAGAGGACCTTGTTTTGAAACAAGAGGGATCATTTTTAGAGATCCTTCCTCTTCAGTTTACTTGGTGTGTATGGGACAGCATATCTTAGGTAATCCAGTACCACAACATCTCATCGTGGCTGAGGTTGGAATGAGCACCTAGAGATGGCTTAGGCCAACCCTCTGCTCAAGTGGGGACAACTAGAAATAGTGGCTCAGTCATGTCCAGAAGGGTTTTGAATATCTCCAGATATTTAGACATCACAATGCCTCTGCGCAACTTCCTCCGGTGTTTGAACATACTTTTTTATTTTCAATTATTGGAATTTACTGCATTGCCTCTTCTGCTGTCCTTGGATGCCACTGAGAAGTGTTTGGCTCTGTCTTCTTAACAACCCCTCATCAGGAATTCATTCACATGTATAAGATGCTTCTGAGCCTTCTCCAGGCTGAACAGTCTCAGTTCTCAGCCTCTTCCCATACAATGGATGCTTCAATCCCTTAATCAACCTCACAACCTTTCTCTGGATTCATTTCAGTGTACACCCAGCATTAGACACAAGTGTGTCCCACCAGAGCTGAGCAGAGGGGTAGGATCAACTCCTGATGATGCTTCATCATCCAGGTCATCAATGAATATCTTGAAGTTTTGGCTGCAGTATCAATCCCTGGGGTAAGCCACTAGTGATTGGCCTTCAGCTGGGTTTGTGACAATGGTCGCTATTTACTAAATCTGGCAATTTAGCAAACTGTCAGTCTATATCACTATCCAGTTATTTGATCTGTATTTGTGAGGTAATCTGTGAGGACTTCATAGGAGACTGTACCAAGAGTCTTGCCAAAGTGAAGATAAACAATATCCATTACTATCCCTTCATCCACCAAGCCAGGTGTCTCATCACACAAGTCTATTTGGTTTAAGCATAAGTTCCCCTTCATGAGTGATGCTGAATAGTTCTAGTCATTTTCTTGTTCTTCATATGTTTGGCAATGGTTTCCAGGATTGTTTGTTCTATCACCATCCCAGTGACAGAAGTGAGACTTGTAGTTCCCCAGCTCTTCCTCCTTGCTCTTGTTGAAGATAGTAGTGACATTTACTTTTTTCCAGCCCACAGGAACATGCCTGACCTTTCAAAGATAACTGAAAGTGGCCTCACAATGACATTTGCCAGCACCCTCAGCACTTCAAGATCAGGTTCCATTGACCTGTGCATGTTTTCTTTAAATTCCCTGACTTGCTCCTCACCCACCAATGATAAGTCTTTCATGGTCTAGACTTTCCTTCTAATCTCAGGGCCCTGCAATTCCTGATGGCAGGTCTCACCGATGAAAAATGACGTGAAATGGGCATCAAGGACCTTAGCATTTTCCACACCCTTTCCATCTGGCCTCTTGCCTCATTCAGCACCTGGTGTTTGTTTTCCTCAGTTTTCCTTTTGCTGCTGACATAACTGCAGAAACCCTGAAGTCCAGACTGTGATCCTGTTCTGCACCATTTTATGTTCACTATAGTCAAGGCTGTGCCCGACCTTCATATCACAGGTCAGTCTTTCCTTGTTTGCAAGCATGGAGTCTGATGCTACGTAAAGGTGTGTCAGTGTGTGGAGAAGGGGGGCATTGCAATGTGAGAAAATTCAGTGGTCAGAATAACTTCCTGACTGTGGTCTGAAAAAAATAGAGAATTAGGGTATGGATCTCCTTATTTTCAATCCATCTGTCCATCCCACACATCTGCCACTGCATCCACACAGGAGTTATCTCTGAATTAATTTTTTTATCTGTCAGGAAAGCCAGCAGAGTTGGGCAGGTGTTGCACTGAATTTAGGAGTTCAGTCCACTGTAGTAAGCTGACTCACCTTCCCCAAAATCCTCCATCTCAGCTTGAGAAGGAGAATCATCAGAAACTCCTACTGAGGTTGTGAGGGAGGTAATGTCTGGTTAAATGGTGAGGATGGGGATTGCAGAGGACATGAATAAGGGGAAACAGGCAAAAAGAAGGTAAAAATAAAAAAGAAGAAAGAAGCATGGCAAGAAAACCTTTCTGTGTGTAGAACACGGATATCCAGAAGGCTGATTCAAGTCATATGTCCACTACTGACTTACAAGATACCTTTAGTTAAGTTCTTTTGTTTCTTTGGGCTGTTCGACCCCCTCCCTTCAGCTGCAGAAGTGTTGAGGGCAGGAGAAGGAAGAGGAAGGGTTTGGCTGACGGAGATCTATCTCTGCCTCCACTCGGCCAAGCCTGCATACAGGCTTGATGTGTCTCCCATCATGAGGCCAGCAGTTATGTGGCTGTGCAGATCTCTCCCCTCCCTGTCTCAAGCTGATGCAAAAGCTCATCAGCTGCAGGAGCTTTTCCTCATTCTTGCAATAAGGTTGTGACCTCAGGCACCAACAATCTTCTGGCTGAGCCCTGGAATGAGAAGGCTGGTTTTGGTACATCTCCATGCCTGGGAATGGCCTGAGTTCAGCAGTTTTGGTGGTCTTTCTTTTCCTGGCTTATCAGAGAGGGAGGATGTTTGGGAGGCTGGAAACAGGTGAGGTGAGTTGGAGGATATGAAAGTGATTTACTTTGTCAGGGAAATACAATAGGTTGGTTTATTTTTCTGTTTCTGGGGAAATATTTTCTTTTCTGCTAGGGCAGATAGGAGAGGTTATTCTTCTGCATCGATAGCTGTACTTTATATAAACTTGTCCAGTGTTTGAGATAGTTGCTCTGAGATGTAGCCACAGAATAAAAATAAAAAAAGAAGTCAGAATTCCCTAGCTCTGCAAAAAAGACATTGAAAATAAAACCTGAACAGGATATAAGGGAGAGGAGGATGGGCAAAATTATCACCCTCCATAGTCAGATGGCACAGCCCCAAGAAGGGATATGGCTTACATTCGCACAAACAGGCGTTACCTTTTGCCCTTGATAGAAGTGACTCAGCTGCAAATATCCTCCACAATTGATTGTTACCCTGGAAAAACAAATGATTGTAACTTTGTAGAATGGCTTGTGCAAGGCACCGCAGTCCGACAACAGGACACAAGAGAGATCAGCATTCTGCTTGCAAAAAAAGTCTTTCTAAAGACCACAACAGCCTTTGAAGCACACTGTAAAGCACAGAGAAGCACTACAGGCAGGCAAATAAAACGTGGCTCTCCCCAAAGTTAATAAAAGTATTGCCACTGGCTAACGTCAGGGGAACAAGCTGGGAACTGTACTGAAACCTCTAGCCTGGGATTGTATGCTCTGCAGCAATACTAACTGGCCTTGGCATGTGAATAAACAGCAGAATGAGCTTCTATGCAATAAGCAATGGAGAAATATTTACCTCCCCGAAAAGTCAATATTTTAGCACAAACATGATTGGGAGAATTTATGAAGGCATTTTGTTTGTAAGCAAACTTCAAAGCTTTTTACGGGTTAGGTTTTCAGCTACTATTATTTACATTTTTTAATGGCAAAACAGCTCCCAGAAGACTGAATGGGATGAGTTTATGGCTCCAACAAATCGAGGGAGTGACACACAGTACTTCAGTGGAGGCTGTGCAGTGGGAGCAAGCATGTTAGGATGCTGGGTGAAACTGCTTCACAAGGAGATATTCCAAATGATGTCCTCACCCTGAGTTTCTGGCTCTTGCTAAGCCATGTGATGTGCAAATACCCTGCAGATTAAAGTGAGCTTTCCAGAGCTCCCCCCTTCTGAACACTGTGTGTATTGATTGAAAGTTTCATTTACTTTTTTTTTTAATCCTGTCCAATTCAGTCCTTCAGTATATTCCTCTAAGAAAATACCTTTTGGTATCTTGAGAACTATTTTATGGTTCCTAATTCTTCTGTCAAACAAATGGACATATTCAAGAGGGGTGACATTGCACAAAGGAGTGAAGACAGGCCACCCAACTTTAGTAGTGAATGTTCCTATAGTTACCCTGTAGATAGAGATGTTATCCTAAGTTCTCCATAGCTCTGCCTCTGAGTTTAGGATGTAATTTGGCATTGCTACTTCTTTTCATTCACAGTACAGGGAGCTGAGATAACCATTTCCCCAGCCTAGCGAAGTACCACAACCTGAGTGATGAAATGGCTAACCTGACGTTACTTGGCAAGCCCAAAACTGCAGCCTTATTCCTCAGCTTCCTTTGTGCCTTATTGCACAGAGTCCCTGCTTAGCGCTGTAAAACTGCTTAGAGACAAACATTAAGTGTCTCTTCCTCTGACTTCCTTACCAAAACATCTCACTTTAACCTTGAAATGCTTTAAGGATAGAAATACAGATGTATGCTTCATATAAAACCCTATGGCTCTAACTAAACAGTTTAAATAAAAGATGAGGTGCAAAACTGAAAGGTCATAGAAAGATCATTAACCACATGGAACTGTAGAGTTTGCAGTTTTTCTTCCACCTCACAAATTCTTAGTTTCCTGCTTTGATGACTTTAAACGTAAACGTTATATTAGTATGGCCTTACTGAGCACCTCTGTCCCACAGATTTCAGAGAAAAAACACACTGTGATTTGCATTGTTTTGCTGCATATGAGAAGATCTGTTTCTCGCATGTAGTGCTTCAGAGCTGCACCTCTAAAGCTGTCCTGATAACTGTGGGAAAATGCTAGCTGTACAGCTGTAGCTGTAGCTGCTACTATATCCTGTACTGTAGATGGCTAACACGACAAAGAAGCCAGGGTTTGCTGGAGTATCTCAGTGGTTAGGATGCTGGCAGATGACTCAGACACAGAGGGGTTTAATTGTGCTTCTATTCAGTGACCTTGTATAAATCATTTCCCACCCTCTGAAAGTGCTTTGAAAATGATGGCTGACAAGTGGTATATAAGAGCTTGGTGTTTTAGCAGGGCCTGGCAGTCATTTCAACACAGCCATTTTGTAATCAGAGAGACAATGGTTTATACTGGTGCCAGCGTATTTCATTAGGGCTCTCCAGTGCTGTGTGGTTCCCAGTGGTACTGCTCACTGCTGGGCCATGAACACCTCAGCTCTTTCCCACTACCCTGAGCTCCCCATGCCCGTGTTGCTTGGGGAGAGTGATAACTGCAGCTTTAAAGGAAAGCCAATATGGTTGGTTGGCAAACACAGCTTTTGGTCCCTCTGACCGAAGGAAAATACGCAGCATGGGAGGATGGCAGACAGTTGGAGAAAGGGAATATGAAGACGGATTTCAGGAGAAAGCTTTCTGACGATGAGTTTTGAAGGAAGAAGCTCATGCAATGAGGACCCAAACCACATGGAAATTCCACTCTTGTTTCTGAGTGTCGAACCAGTGGGAGCCCTTCTTGGGAGTAGACTGGAAAGGAAGTACTTGGCATTGAGATGAGTCCCTATGTGTGGGGCAATGGATGCTTCAGTGAGTGTCTGCTCCTTAGCTAAGCTTACCTGAGTGCAGAGGAAAACCAGTATCTTGTACTTTCTTCTGCTACTTCAGGTTCTGATTATTCCTGGATTCTTTTGGCTTTTTGATTGCCATGAGCTAGGTGTCCATGATTGTACTCTGGACAAGAGAGAGCTCAGTCAGGCTGTTACACTGAGAATCAGGTACAGCACAAATGAGATTTATCCTTTTTGTTACTTTGTCTCACATGTAAGAAAATTTTCACAGTAAACTGTCCAGATGTTTCTTAATCTGTATAATTCCATGTCATCTGTCCTGTTCTTATTCATGATCTTCTCTTTTTCTTCTGCAATCCTGAGACTTTTTTTTTTTAAATGAGGGGCCTTGCTTGCAGAAGTCCAGTTGTGGGACAGAAAAACATGATCTCTGAGTGGTTGTGCCACATCTGAATGGTGCGTATGGCACCACTGTGTTGAATGCTGGCTGACTACATAACACAGATCATTAATTACCAATGGAAGGCTGCTCTCTGCTCTAGAATAAAGGGAAGTTTTCTAGTAGAAAGCTGTCTATATGCAAATCACCACCTCTGTTGGCATCAGAGACCAGACTGAATGGATACAGGGGACGTCTCTCTGAAGGACATTTCTCTGTCTTAGTATCAGGAGAAGGATGAGTAACAAGAACATTGACCTGCTTTCCACAGAGTTCTTGTCTCTGTGGAAAGCATTTTGCAAATATTCATTTTGGAGCTAGATTACACCAGTGTCCTTAAGTAGCATCACATTGCTAGAACGGACATGAAACACTAGAGAAGAGCTTTTTTCCCCAGGTCCTACCTACCTCTTTCACACCTGAATGCTGTCTGCTGCTGCTCCTTGTTTCAGCAGGTTCCTGAGATCCAGGGGCTGTGCTTTTTACATTGCTGTCTGATCAAGCACTCTGAGAGGCTGTGATCTAATCTCGCAAATTGTTTTAAAACACTGCTCATGTAAAAGGTACCCAGCCTGATGTGATGGCCCCAAGAATCTTTCGGTGTTTGCATTTCAACTCAGAGCTCTGTCCTGACTCTGTATCTCTGTTTAAATGCTCCTTTTCATAACACCTGCAGATCTAACAGGTTGGAGACCTCAGGTTACAGCTGAAGTTTCTTCCAGTGTCTTGTGTATTTGTGCCAGACTGCTGTGTTCTTGTTTTCCTAAAAACCCCACATGTCTCTTTGCATCCTCTACCATGTAGCCCTGAGGAGTAAACTTTTGGCTCGGTGAGGTGTAAGTTTTATTTAATCTAATAGGAAGCCAACACTGCTTTTATTTGTGTCGGGCAACTTGAGTTCTGAAATTCCACTACCATGCCAAGATGAAGAATTAGGAAGAATCCCAGAGTGAGAAAGTGAAGAAATGGTCTGGAAGCCTCAGTAGTACTGCAGTGACACTCAAGCAGACATTAGATTATTGTCACCTACTGTGATAGGGGACCCAAATTTGTCTTATGCACCACATTTTGTTGTATGAGTTGGCCCAGGTACATCTGCTTCTTTTTCAATTCCATTTTGCACACCTGCCTTGCTGTGACTGTGGAGTTGTGCTGTACCCCTTCAGATTTGACTCTTCAAAGCAGTTTGTCATTTTGGTTTCCTTCACTGTCCATGACAAACTTTATGGCAAGAACTTTCTGAAGGCCTTGATCTAGGTCCCCTTCACACACAAATCGTATTCTACCCCAGAGTCAGCCAGTGGGCATCTTGAGAGAGTGTAGTCCAAAAGCCTTGTTTTCCAGTGGGCCAAAAGCACAGAGCTCTATATCCAGCTGTATTTCAGATGTCTTGTAAAAGAAACCAGGAACAAATCCAGTCCAATCTGCAGTGCTGAGGCCGAACTTTCACACCAGTGTAATTCTGTGCAAATGTAACAGCACAGGCTTCAGTTAATATGAGAGTGAACAGGAATTCACAGCATTCTTGTACCAAAGGTGCCCCTGTCCTGATGGCCTGGGGTTGTGGTCTACTCTGTGTGCTCCTCACAGTAGGGAGCTGCTCCTGCACCAAATACCCACGGGTTTAAAGGATCTATCAGTAGTTGTAGTTATTTTGCCAATATAGGAAAGGGGCTCATCATCTGGCCCTACAGGTTCTGCTTTGAAAGGTTTTTAAGAGTAGCTGTGAACAGTAAAAGGAGCCCTTCTCTCTTCTCTGTCTGTTTGTGGTTTTGTGGTGGACGCATAAGGTCTGGGCTGGGAAAATCCCCAAGGTGTGGGGAACAAAGCTCAGTGGATGAGGTCTGGCAGGTTCCTTGTGTGTGACTGGGCTAAACCTAATGTGCTTATGTATGCTCTGAGCCATCCTTCAAGTGATCCACACCAGGGTACTGCTGAGGTGACACACTCGATGTTGTGAATGCAGCAAAAAGTGCAGAGCTGGGCCCAGGTGGAAGCGGAGAAGGGATTGGATGGCACTAGTAGGTGCTGAGGGGAAAAAACATGGGTGGAAAAACACAGGTTCCTTTGTACCTTCTAGCCTTGCCTTAGCTGCTCAGTTTAATAGTAAAGAAAAACATCAGCGTGGCAAAAAAACAAAAGAAGAAAAAAAGTCTCTACAGATTTGTCTCCCTTTTTTTCGTTGAGTTTGCACATTTCACTTCTACAGGGGAATAACAGCTGCAATCTTTCCTCATCACAATTGCAAAGAAATGATCATCCCCTTTTGCTGCATTTCCTAACTCCCCCAGTTCCTCTTTCAGGTTTATGCCTTTTCTGCATGAAGTTCTCTTGGCGGCATGGAAATTAATTGAGATGAGTGTGACTAAGAGGGGAAGACCCAATAATGTCAGGATTTCAGTAGTAGCTCCTGAGTTGCGTAAGTACTATTTTTACAGCGATTGCAGACAATCATGAATCATTGCAAATGTACACAGCTAAACACAAGCTGTTTCTTCCCAAAGACTGGGCCTGGGTGGTTAAAGCCTGTACATCCATGGTGCATGGATGCTAATAATAACCACTGTCTTTAGACAGTGCCGTGAGCTGGTGTCACTCACAAACATGATGGGGCTTGATTCTACAGAGGTGTAACGAAACCACAACATTCATTGAAGCAAATCTCCTGCAAGCAATTACCAATTCCTGTAGCCTCCCTGGACTTCCTGCAAAAACCTCACCCCCAAAGACCATTAAAAATATCCCTGCCAGGAGTCTAGAGGCAAAAAACATGTTCAAATCCCCACGTGCTGTATTGCTCCTTTCCTTCCTCATCTGTGCGTTATTTAAGTGTTTTCCACTTGCCTTCAAGGTCAGCTATAACCCTTAGAGGTCCCTATTTGAAGCGACTTCTGTGCTCCAGGTACTGTTTGTCCAATTTTCCTGTGGAGGCTTTTGAACTTTCTTCCATCTGCATGCCTTGCCAACTGTAATGGGAACTTCTTCCTGCACTGAGAATGGTTCATTTTTCAGTGCCCATCTGCAGAATCACCAGCCTAGGCTGTTCCTTTAGAAAGAATTAAGAGAGGAAAGGGAAAGAAAAAGCTACCCTCTTTAGTATATGACAGTCAGTAATCCCTATTAAGTCCCTCTATAATCTTTATTGCTCTTACCCCTTGCTTTCCTCTGCTCTGCACTCCATTTTTCCTTCTTTCAATATGAGCAAGCTGGGAGTCTTCATTCACGCTGACCTTGAGATGGCATATTTAATACTGGGAGAGGCAGCATTAATCGGTGCGGCTGCATGAGTATCTCTAATGCCTCATGGAGAAGGCTTCCTGTGCTTCCAGTCCCGGCTCCTCTTGCGCCTCTTGGCCCCGTGGCCGCATTACATTACCCTTACTTACTGCACTGTAGTCTCCGTGCTGTCTGCCCTGACAGGATGCATCACGGCAATTTGATGACTGCAGTGCATTACAGAGACAGACTCCAGCCAGGGAGTCTCTCTCATGCAGCAAGAAGCAGGCGTGAGGCTACTAAATGATGGGGACTGGGAAGCACAAATGACATTAGCTGGGACACACAGGTACAGGGACAGATGAGAGACTCACTGTCACGCAAAGGCTATGCTTGGTCCCTTCTCTATTACTGCAAGGGTTGTGCAGGCATTAATAGGGTAAGGAAACCATAAAACACAGGGTCAGAAGAGACTGTGTCTCCATTCCCCAGCTAAGATGTGAGAATCAGTGACTCAGTGGTGAGGGATGAAGGAATGTCATTCTTGAGCCATTTATATGACTGCCAGACCATAGCTTGGAAGATGAGATTGCTCGGAGTTGGTTTTATAGCTTTGCTGTCCTCCTGCAGGCATTTGTGAAGCATAAGGGTGTACGCTCAGAACACTGCAGATTGAGAACCTGATTTCCAGTGAGATGCACATTTACAGTTTGCTGCTGCTCTTAGACTGGATTCGTTTCCTGTTTTCATCTGGCACTTCTGGCTTTGGATGGCCAAGTGTGCTGCTCCTCTTTCACTATCCATTTGCCCTTGTGCTGAAGAGCAGCAGAAAGACACACTCCGAAGATCCTTAAATTTAAAAGTTAAAGTAGCTTGCAAATTGCTTCTCCTAACCCTATTATTAGGATTAACAGAGAGAGTTACCCATGAATCACAACAAATTGTTTTTATCTTTTCACAGAAGATGTATAGCTGTAGTTAGATTTTAAGAGGTTGTGAAGCCACTGCAAGTGTGCTTTCCCAGCCAGAAGCAAAAAATGCTTGAATGTAAATTGGAGTAGGATATTCTATTACTAATAGTGCTTCTATTTGTAGAAACACCGTTCAGCAATGTTGTAAAATATTCTGCTTTTAAGAAGAAGAAACATACCTACAGGGAACACAAAATATTATAAATTTATGTATGAGTTAGAAATATAATAACAACAATGTAAGAGAGGTGCACATGTCTGTTTACTATAGTATGTAACTGTAGTAGTCTCAAAGCAGTGGACTTGCAGTGAAGAAAACATGGGCTTGTGGGTTAGAGGGCTGGAAATCTGGGACTCTCTGAGCATTGATATGTATTGATGTAGTGTCTGATATGATCTGACACAATACAATTTCTCCAGCTGTGAGACTTCTGCTCCCTTCGAATCATCTGCATGTTTGCTCGAATCACTTTAATTTCTGCAATTTTGAAGAAACCCTAGGATGTTTAATTTTCTTGAAAACTATGGTTGTAAACCATCTCTGCAATCCTTTCCTCTATGCCTTGCTGCCTCTGAAAGCTGGGCAATTGGTATGTAAAGGCTGCTGAGAAATAGGATGGAAAAACATGAGTGTTGTTTCAGTGCTTTTAAAGATAAGCATCTCAAATGCCCAGTGAACAAGTTTGATGCAACTATTGCTCTAATGAATCCCCAAAATACTAAAGACTGTGAAGATGTGAGAAACGATAGACCTTAACTGTCACATGCCTCAACATTCAGGGTGTATTCCTTCTTGGATCCCTGATAAATTAGCTAGCTAGCTATCCTTTATTTTGTCTTGCCTAATACTAACTATAGCAGCCTGGACCCTGTAGGGACTGGGGATTTGCAGTAGGAGCTATACAAGGACAAAACTGTGGAAAACAAAACTTAGCAGTGTAATTAAAAGCAATCTGCTCCCATTTCATTCACCAGAACTGCCCATCAGAAGCACAGTCTGGGCAGTAAAGTAGGGCTGAGGGGGACTGCATGAAGCCTGGCGCTTCTGGGGTAGGTGAGAGTCTGTGGCACTGAGAAGGTCCTGTAACAGCTGAGAGGGTTTTGTGCTGGAGCTGGGATGGTTTACTGGCATTAAAACCTTAAAAATATGTTCAGGGGATCCCTGCGGAGCAGGAGTGGTGCCCCTGGCTGGGGTGAGTGGGTGCTGCCGCAGCATGGGGCGGGCGCTGGTAGGGAGGGAGGGGTGTCTGGCACAGCCTGAGTCACCCACACTCGCCCTTTGTTGTCCCGCCTGGGCGCTGGCCAAGGCATTCAGCCATTTTCTCTGAGGTGATCCGACGAGATCGCAGTGCAAGGAGGGCAGGCCTCCTGCCAGCAGCCAGAGATTTTGTTTTCTGCAGATGCTGGTCCCAGTCCTGCTCCTGAGGGCAGATGGCTGCTTGGCCCCAGGGGCTGTGTCAGCATCCCGCACGTGCGACCAGCACAGGGCCCTGTGAAGTCTGTGGGCCAAGTGCCAGCCACCATCTCAGCCCCACCTCACGTCTGTGGTCACGGCAGCAGCAGCATCAGATGAGGGCCCTGACTGGCCCATATTGCAGCCTCAAAGCTGAGAAGGATGTTGACTGTAGAGTCCCTCCACCACTGTCAGGCCTTTGGCCCAGCAGCCCTGTCAGCCCTGCTCTCTCCAAGCCTCAGCCCACAGCATCCTTCTCCTTCATTACCTGCCCATGGCTGCAGCATGCTGAGGCTCCTGAAGGTGCCTGGTTATACAGCTGGGGCTGTGGTCATGTCTGTTTGTCCCTGGAAACATTAACACTGTCCTTTCTCCCTGCAAATATGAGAACAGTAGCCCGTGCTGCAATCCAATATGCTTCTCTCACTGAGACAGCTGCACATCCCAGCACTTGTTAATCCCAGTGCCCACTGCTGCTTGCTTCAGCGACTGCTGCATACACAGAGGGTGAGCTGCTCTCCTCCCCATGCCACCCGCACTGATGTCACACCGGGCTGCTCCTGCACGCAGTGAAATGCCTGCCCTGATGCACTCAAGGACTCTCAGAACCTGATGAAAGCACCCAGGAATTTGTTGGCTTTGCATAGCCCCTGTGTGCTGCTGGGGGCAGAGACCCGGGCAGGTCACCAACAGCTCTGTCATGGTCGTGCTGTATGGTCTGCTGAGGAAAGCAGAGGAACAAGGCCACAAACACTGGAGAACATGCGTAGCCCCACGAGTTGGAGCTCAGTGCGTTGCAACGCGGGTTGGGTGGGAGCATGTGACCTGTATCTTGTTAGCTCTACTTTTTCACACTAAACTATAAACATTTAAAGATGTGAATATTCTGTTCTTCTGCAATGACTGTGTTTCAGATGCCTCACCTGTGCACTGTGATGCCTTTGGTGCGATAAGTGGGTACCAAAGGGACATTATAATTAACATCGCATTGCACAGAGTGATATTTTCTTCCCAATACCTCTTGTTGAGAAAAAAGCTGTTTTGGGGGGTGTTGAGAAGAGAAATACTCTTACTGTTTGGCTACATGGCTCACAGTTGAATTCTGTTCACTGGAGAAGCAAAATTTTCTTGCTGGATGAAATCCACTCCTATGCTAAGGCGCAAGGACATGTCTCACCATTTGGCTGAGCTGGCACCTAGAGGTGAAATACCTACTTGGTGAATAGAAAAAGAAGCTTATTGAGCTGTGGGACAGAATTTATTTCTCTGAATTTAAAGATGAGTCTGTGGTATTGAAGATGTCAGGGACAATGATACATAGTTAGAAGTTCACAAAGTGAGAAAGAGCATGAGAGACAGTAATTTAGTTTAATGTGTTTAATTTGAGGTATGACAATGTATTTCATTATCCACAAACACAGTCCACATAGGTTGGAAATCCCCTGGGGACAAGATAAATCAGGAAAGTGCTTGTTTAAATGTCATCTGTGGGGACATCCACAAAGTGAGGCAACTGGTAATTCCTGGGGAATGTAGCAAAAAGGAAAGGGTAAAGTTCTCAGGTTCTGAGTAGTTACTTGGTTTCACTTCCCGACTGACAACACTGCTGTGAAGAAGGCAAGATGCGAAGAGGTGTAGTGGAGCGAACTTCTGTGGAAGATGTTTAAATGACCTGAGTCAGTGCTAGAAAGTTCATTTGTTCTCCCTGATGACCACTGCCAGGACTGCTGTGGTGTGCTCTATTATGCCACCTCCTACTTGAATATGAAATAGTAGGTTTCAACAGGCAGCCTCTTTCTTCATGGGACGTTACTCCATTTCAACGGCATTATATTGCTATGTACTGTGGAATTTCTGAAATGTTCTGGGGCACTAGTGATGACTGCTCTGAACTGATTGTGGATGGGCAGGAGGACAGCAGCTCTTTATGTTTGACTTCCTTTCTGGTACCCTTCAGAACGCGGGGAAGTAGCAGGATTGCCTTTTTCCTGAAGTGCCCTCACAAAGCTCCAAGCAGCAGGCTGCCTTCCCATGACACGTGCTAAGGCAGGTTACAACAGGGTTTGCTGGTTATGTCACACAGTGTGATGTGGTGTGGTAACAGCGTGACAGCAAGATGAAATGCAAGACCTTGTGTCAAAGAGTCTGCTTTCAAAACTTAGCCTGCTCCTTACCATCCCACAGTGCAAGAAACTTTTCACCCAGATGTCACATGCTCTCTTGTTGGTCTGCCTTTCTCTTAAGATTTCATCTCTAGGAGCTGAGGAAAAATCAAAAAGGGATTATGACAATATAGTTTTACTACTTGTCCCTCCTCTCCTCCACCCATTATGAAGAATAGAATTGCATTAAGAGCTCTGAATATGTTGTTGAGCATTTCTGAACACTTTGCTTGTCCCAGTGTTGTTGCTCCAAATTCACTGGATTTTGACAGGAAGCACAGGTCAAAATCTAGTGCTTATGAAAAAATGCCTATAAGTCCCCCAGGGAGAATAGCACAAAGTATTCTCCCTGTGTTTACCTGTGTGCAAGATTGTGATGTTAATTATAATGCCCCAGGAAACAGAGTAATTGTGTCATATTCTAGGGAATAGTACCCCTCAACCCAATAACCGCTTTCCATTTCATCTTGTTACCTCTTCCAGGCAGGATCCAGCATTGTATTTATGTCTGGAGTATAGAATATAATGATGCCTTGAACCTAATTGTCCTGCCTGACTTCATGCATTTATATCCACACATTTAATGAATATAACAGATTATTTATAAGGTGTGTTGCACCTCATTTCTACTCAGCTCCATTCCTTGCAAGGGTGATGTATGGAGACAACAGCATCAGTATTTCTTCTACTAAACAAATACAGGTAGTGTAGAAAGGTGCTGAGCTACTGTAGGTGGAAGTACACGGAAGATCCTCAGGATCTAGAAGCATGGAGATAAGCTTGAAAGGCACATTTAGATGGCTAATTTTCAACTTAAGTTCTCAAAACATCTCTCTAATTTTTTGTATCTGAGGATTACCATTTCTTCCAGGACTGTCTCTGTTGCTTCATTACTTCTAAGTTTGCATTTCTGGATTACTCTGTGGAGAAAGCAGGTCATGGTATGCTCTTCATTAATGAGATTCACAAGGTAGGTGCACTTCTGCCTGTCTGTCTGTGATGGTCCAGTCTGATTCAGAAAACAGCATATGAAAAAAATCACCTCACTTCTGAGAGGATGAGAATGTTGGGAAGCATTTATGGCATGTGGGAAGCAAGGGCTCAGATCTGCTTTTGGCTGGTGATGGAGCACTGGGATATGCATGCAACTCCATGCCAGCTGGGACTTGGACCTCTGGATGGTGGGCTTCTGTTTCACATTAAAAAAACCCCAAACAACTGTTTGGAGCAGGGAGTGGAACGTGACTCTCCCAGATGTTGGTATGGTGCTCTTAGTATACCAGCCATTTAATTATAGTCATGATGAATTCACAGAACAACTTCAGCATTGAAATCTCAGCCCTTGAGAAGAGCAAGCCCAGACATTAAACAAACTAATCTACTACAAATTAGGAGGTATATAAAGCTAGCAGGCACCAGGCTTTTACCAACAAAGTTGTGGCAGTCCCTAACATCCCTGCTTCTAGGCATGTCTGCTTTGTTTTGGTTTCTGCTTCTGCTTTGCTTTGAGCAGAGGAGTGCCTACACCCCTCCATGATCCACAATTCCTCCTGCTCCTATTTGTTGCTTAAGACCTGAGACAGAAGACATCCCAGAACATACACATGAAATCAGAACTTCCCTCTAAAAGTTTCACCCAGATATTCCTGTGGTTAAGACGCTTAGCCAGAATGTGGGACATACAACCTCCATCTCTGTACTACAGGAGGTCTGAGCCACATCTCCCACACGACTATCACAGTCAGTGAGTTAGGGGCTGTCTCAAGGTGGGACGCTCTTTGCCCTCCAGCTGCGTGTGGTCCCTGAAGGATGGGGAGGGTGCCCGTCATGCTAGAGGGAATCCTCTGCAGGCAGCTGTCAGGGCCCTGACTGGAAGGAGGCTGAGGTTTCAGGAACTGTCCCGGTTTGGTGGTGGGCACTGTCGAGATGGGTGTGAGCCTGGAGCAGGGTCTAACACATGGTGGCAGTGCAGACCTGGTGCCGCCGCAGCGGCAGCCCTGGCAGTGGAGGCGGTGGGTCCGGGGCATGGTCCTTGGAGAAGCCCTTGGCATGCTGCTATCACAGGGCTGAAGGAGCTCATCTGGGCAGGATGGACTCAGCAAAGCCAAAGTAAGAGTGCAAGTGCCCTGGTGATGGCCAGGCTTCCTCAAGCCAACCCTTCAGTGGAAAGGACTGGAATAAGAGGGTGGACGAAATTCCTGATGCACAGATTAAGGTTCTTATTTTCTTTGTAAGCATGCAGAGGGACTGTTAGATGTCTTGCTATTCTTTTCCCATCAAATAGAAAAGTACATGCGACTCCACATTCCTAAAAGCCTCTTGAGAGATGACAAAGGTGCCTAGGGAGGTTAGCTTTACTCTCCTAGAGCCACTCGTGGGTGGGAGCTACACTATAGTTTTGTTTTATTATCCACAAAGACCTCCAAGTTGGATGAGCAAAGGCATCAGAACTCCTAAAGAGGGAATTTCTCTGGGGAATGCACTGTGAAAGTACTTCTCTGACATGGGCAATAAATAACCCTTTGGAGATCAAGCGACATTGCACTTTCTAGTATGGGGTTTGCCGTTTTCGTGCTCAGGAGACTTGGGAGCCTCCGTTGCCAGAGGGAAGCTTGGACATTTCACTGCTGCTTGACTTTCTGGGAAGATGTCGTTAGGACTGCCTAAGTGGGCAGTCATGCTCTCTGTTGTCTGACAAAAGAGGTAAGTAAGATGATACATTTGCTGAAGAAGAAATTTCAGAATGCCTTGATATAATGTTGGGTAGAGTGGTAGAGTGGCCCAATTCTCGGGTCAGGTTTTGGTTAGGGATGTTAGGAGGTAACCACTTACAGATGCTTGTAAAGAAGAAGGCTTCTTTAAGAATAGCTCAGTCTTGGTGGGATGGAGGAATAGGAACTGCAGTTTTGTTTTTGCACTAGAGAGGACTGAAAATATAAAAAACTATGTATATTTAAAACATTGTTCTTTGCTGATTGAGTGGAAAGAACTTGTACTTCAGTAAAACCACCAGGTTCTTTAGTGACCAGGGAACCCGAGAATATAACTGATTAGCAAAATAACAGAAGGTGTGTTGCTTTTTTAAAAATTGCTCAGGTTCTGCCTGTCATGCAGAATAATCCAAACAAAAATAAAAGCTTCTGTACCAGTGTTCCTGAGCTTAGATGTTATGGTATGAATTCTGTAAAATGTGGAAATATGAAGGGAAATATAGATTTAAACCAGAATGCATTAATCTCAGTGGTGTCTATCATGGGAGAATCCATCATACTCTGACCTTTTAAAATCCTGTGAGACAATGATCTTGTAAGAAATTTCCCCCAAATGTTCCAACCAACTTTTTTTACAGTGGCCTCTGACCAGTTATTAGGGATCTCCTTGTGGAAGCAGGGGTTTATGCTGGATTAAGTCTTGCAGACTAAAGCTCCATTCCTCCAAATCCTCTTCATTTACAATCTGAACAGGAAAAGGAGAGATGTATGAAAACCAAGAGAAAGGCATCAACCATATATTTTAGAAACATTGGCAGGGTTTCCTACCAACTGCATCACTATCTGGTTATTAGATTTACAGTGGCTTGAATTTGACCTCCATGCAGAAAATAAGCTTCAAGCAGGCACCACTTGAATGAGCAAATCTTTTTCGGTATAATTTTATTATTCCTCTGACTATCACAATCAAGGACATTAGTATAGAGGGCACACTTTGAAGAGGTTATTACTGAGCACTCATCGTTTGCTTAAATCCTCAGATCTTTTCCATGTAGTTATAGAGAGAGCACTTTCATGAGCTTGAGGACTTTTTCTTCTGACTGCATTTACATTTCCAAGGAAACAAATAAGAAGGACTTCGGAGAGATGATTAGCCTATGAGCTAATTTATGGATTTTTCATAGTCTAGTTCCTTTAAGCCTCTTGCACGGAACCGATTTTCGTTTGGAGTAAGACTGTAGGTTTTAGTCAACACAGACAGGATATTTTAAAACAGCTTACCACTGGTTGCAGTGTTCTCCTCAAGCGTAATGGGAGCATTTGCTTCTAATTTTAATGAAAAACAACAGTGAGGGCTCCTGAAGATCCGATTTTTCCTGCTTGTTGTACCCTGAATATTCACATAGGAGATTTATTTAAAGCTCTTTTTATGAAAGAACAGACCCTGTTCCATCAAAAGTAAGTTGGCACTAAGATATTTGATGGCAAAATCTAGGCCAGGATATTCAAGGGAAGTGCTTTGCACTGAGTGTGGGGGAGAAGGAAGGGCTGTGCTGAGGTGATAATGAGCATTCCCAATGCCTCAGTTTCCGCAGGTGAACACAGGCAGATGTGCCCAAGGGCTGACATATGGGATGTGTCACAGCCTCTGCTCATGTTGGCACTTCACAGGATTCTCAGATTTGCCTTTCTGGGGAATATTTGGCTACACAGCGTCTTAGGAAGAGAGCAAGGACTGTGCCTCCTATAATATGTGTTTAGAGAAAGCTTGTTGGTGTAGAAATGGGCTAGTGAATATTGCACACACACTGATGCAGCATTTCTTTGTCACAAAGGAGCTTTAAATCCAAGGCCATTACATCCTCCTTGACACAGAAATTTCAGGAATCTGAACTCAAGAACTGTGTGATTAAATAGTTTTCTTTAAATTAACATTTTAATGAGAAAAGGCTGGTTTGGGAGCTTCACTCCAAAAACAACTCAAGACTGACAATCCTGGGAACACAGAGGTATGTTCTTCTGATATGGAATCAGACAGAAGTGTCTCATTTAAAACATCTACATTCAGTTAGTTTCTGCTGAACATAGAGCTTCATCCATTAAAACCTTGCCTGGATCCTTGGCAGATTGCCCTGCCTTTGAGAATTTACTGCCTCTGTGTTCAGTGGACATGGGGCTGTCCAACAAAATTTTTTCCCACCCAAATATTTGCAAGAATCTGAAACTTTTGGGGGATTTTAGATTACGCCTTTCCCCTCTTGTTCCTTTCTTGGCAATACTAGCAAAGAAGGCAGTCAAGAACCCATTAGAGCGGCAAATTTGAACTGTTCCTTGTTCTCGATGTCTTGACCCTTGTCATTTAACTTTGAGTGCTGTATATAGAATTTGGTATTCTAGAAAAGTATGTGTACAAATCAGAGGCTGTGAGAAAACTAGTCCTGGCCCACTGGATGGTCTTCAAGTATTTGTTCCCCATGTTCTCATCTGCAAAACAGGGAAACTATACAGACCCTCTCCATTGTGCTCTACTCAGATAAACCTCTCTGGTCTGCTGGCAGCTCAGTGACTCAGTGTAGCCCTGGGGTACTTTTAACTTTTTTTTCTCCTCTTGCAAGTGGAGAACTCTGAGTCTCGGACATAGCAACAGCTGCTGCCCCTTATTCTGGTAGCAGCACTTCATCCTGCTGGCAGTGATATTAGCTTTCCCTTTGGTTTGTCTTAGCAGGCCCAGGAGGGGGAATTCATGCTCGTTTGCGTGGATAAAGGTAACACAATGGATCTGAAGCCTGTAAACGCTGAGGACCTCAAAAAATAAGAGAAAAGAAGAAAATAGAACTCCTTATTTTTAAGATTACCAAAATGTGGTGCAAAGAAAACATCCTTCATGGTTTTTGGTTTCCTTAAGTATCCTGGTACATTGGAACCACAAACTGTAATATGGTAAGTGAAGCAAAGTCAGCCAAACAGATAAATTGATGTTTTGAGTCTGGGACAGGATATGTCTGATTATCCTTTGCAACTTAACTGATGGAGTTTGCTCTATTTATGGCTGAGCCATTCTGTAATCTTACAGGAAATTACTTTCTGTACACACCATTCTTAATAGATTTTTAAATTCATGCCTGGTCTAGGAAAGTGGATTATACTACGAGAGATTATGCATTTTTCCCCAGCTTTCAAGGAGCAACTGTAATGATGGTTATTGTTGATGAGGGCATTACAGAGCATTCGTGTAGCAAACACCTTGAATAGCTTAGTGTTGAAAGCTTTAATTTTCCATTTAATAATAGTGAAACTAGTTAATACTAATTTTACACAATCACTTCCTAAGCTTCTTAGAAAGCATGCAGTCATGGATTTAGCCTGTGCCATGGGGGAATGCCATATGTAATGAGGCTCAAACCCCCCCCGAGTTATTAGAGCTATGTGTAATATTTTGCATCCTGTCTTGGATCCAGTTTATAAGTCCTTTGATTCATGGGCAATGATGACTTACCCTGGGATGGCTGCAGTGATTCCTGCCACCGGCTGTCTGCCCCACCTCTCACTTGGAAATGTTCATTGATGCTGTGAAGGTGGCTCAGCTCTTTGGGAAGCAGCTGTTGAACCAGCACAGTTTTCAGACCAGTAATATTAGCAGAAAAACTGGCACTGTCTTTGGTTCTCCTTAATGCACCAGGCTGTAATTTACAGTGGTTCAATTGCTGCCACACCAGCAGCTGAGCTGTCTCAAAGCAGGGGCAGGGCTCAAAGGTGAAGATGGGAACCCCTGCAGCCATCTGCTGCCATCCCTATTCATCAGCCAGATACCCAGACCTAGGCTGGGGTTTGTAAACATGCACAGCAGTTCCTTGGTGTTTTCAACCAACTCTTTCGTCAGATTCAGCTTGAGACCCCTCTGGGGGTTTATGGTTTCACTGCATCTGTGGGTATTTCGATGGGGACAAGGCAGTTCTGACCTTGGGACAAGGACCCCTGTGGAGTTCTGGGGCCTTGGGAAGCCTGAAATACACTTTCTCGCACAAGACCAAAGCCCTGCGTACGTCTCACTGAAACCTGCTTTTGAGGTTTTTGTGGTAACTTCTTCAAAAGCAAATGTCGGAGGGTAATATTGGGCTGGGATTTCACAATTCACTCTTACCTAAGATGCCCAGCCAAGGGGCAGAGTCAATACTATGTTATTTAACCAGCTTAGAGGGACACACCAGCCTGCTACTGGTTCACTGGAAGGCCTCCCCTCCCGTGGCCGTCTTGCTGTGGATGCCAATTATCAACACCTGTGACTGCTGAAAATCACTCACATTTTTTTCCTGTAAGTCACTCTTGGGTTGATGATCTTTTGTGAGCAGTCTTCTGCCTGCATTTTGTCTCAACAGCATGGCAGAGCATTGCATTTGCCATCCAGTCAGACAATAACTCACACCTGCTTTTAGAAAAAAGGGGAATGAAGCCAGTTTTGAGGGCTTCAACAGCTCTTGCATTTCATTGGACATGTTCTTTTCATCCCTTTTCAGGTGCCATTGAGGGAGAATATTTGAAAAGTGTGGCTCATGTTCTAGTTGTGTCCTTCAGAACACAGACTGAAAACTGTTTATGTGGGTAGAGCAGGTCAGGTACATGGTCAGTTGTGGTAATCGGCCCTGTCTGCCCAATTACTGACCTCCCCAGGGCAAAGTGTGTCAGAGGGGCATCCTCCTCCTCCTATGGACATGCTGCCTGTTTGAACCCTCCACCAGCTTTGAGCAATGGCAGACCTGAGGAGAGATGAGAGGGAGGGTCAGGGGTGGGCTGAGAAGGGATGAGCAAGTGGAAAGATAAGTCTGGCAGAATAAGAGAGCAGGGCTTTTCTGGGGCTGGTTGCTGAGACTGGTAGGAGCTGCTCTGGTGTTCAGGCTGGCAGGCAGGGCTTGCAGGGGCGGAGAAAGAACTGTGAGGTAACAATCATGACGCTGAAACAGGACAAGCAGGGTGCTAAGAGAGTAAGGCACCCTGTCTCAGACTGTATTTAAATTTCCTGTGGAGCACTCCTGCTTCTTCCTCCAGCCTCAGCCCCTCTTGACTTTGAAGCAAGACGCACACAAAAGCCTACCAAGAAGTTCCCATCTTTTTGTTTTTGCTGTAGGAAGCAGGGCAGTCCTAGTTGCATATTCAGTAGTAATTTACATGGTTTTGGTTAGTTACGCAAGATTTGTGGAGTTTCTCTTCCCCTAACTTGAATGTCTTGCACAACTAGTCAGCATAGTGTGAATTGTCAGTGTGAATTGTCAGCCCTGCAATCAGGACTACCAACTGCAGTTTGCCCTGACAAAGGAGACAGCAGAAACACAGGGGGGTTGAGAACAGGCAACAAAAATAATTAAGCATGGACAGACTTCCCTCAGGAAGAAACTGAAAAGAATAGGACTACTTTGTTAGAGAGTAGATGACTAAGAGTCATACAAATTAATGAATGGGAGGGAGAAAGTCAAGGAGGGGATGGTAGTGTTCTTGTTTACCCTCTCGAGCTATAAAAGAACAAGGAAACACTCAATTAAAGGGAAAGAAAAAAGTATCAGGTGCCAAAGCCTACTTTGCTTAGGATGGGATTGAGTTGCATTTGAGAAGTCTTGTCTCACTGCAGAGCATAGATGGAGCCTCAAGGACTGCCCAGCTTGTAGTCTAGTCACTTAAGCTAATGAGTCTGACAGTGTTGGTTTCTTTAAGAAAATACTTGTCTACATGGAAAATGAGGGTCAAAATAGGAGATGATATGTGTTTGAAAGTGTTAACATTTCTTTTTCTAAGTGCTGGTTTCATGAACACGAGGTAAAAATTTCCATTCTGGGCAAAGGTATGATTTTTGATCATCTTTCTCTACTGCAGCAGAGTGCATTTAATTGGATCCAGCAGTGCTCTTCTTCCACTATCTGACAGTTACATGGTCATTTAAGATGACATTTTCCTTTGTGCTAATTTTCTGCTCTTAACCTCTTAGCGTGCGACGTCTGATTATTGGCTCCTTTGATTAGTTAATTTGTTGTATCGGTTTAGTGTCATAGGTTGAAACAGGAGCTATGCTAGATACTTCAGATATATGGGAATGCTCTGTTCCAGTGGTATAAAATGGTGCCTAAAACTCATCTGAAGTGTTGGGTCACAGCAACCAATTCATCTTAAATGCAGCAGATAGTATCAATGCTCTCTACTACCCAAATGAACTAGAACTGGAATTCTTTGAGCTATTCTGCTGTGTCTTGCTCAAACATGATCTGAGGCCTAAAGGCTCCAATTAGGAAAGGGAATACAAAATGAGCTCCTCACCTTATTGAGATGATGTTCAGCTACCACAGTAAATATGGGTGAGGTGGAAACAAACCGATTACTAACTACATGGGAAGATAAAGGACTTGGCAGAACTGGACTAGTGCCCAAACCAGCCTCAGTAATGAGAGAGGGGAGGTTTCCCTTGCTTGTGTAGTGCTCGCATACTGACATATAATCACCACAGAAACTTGCTGTGTGCTCGCAGGGCTTTAGGACAGTTCTTCTGAGACTAGAGGTCATGCCCCAAGTGGGTTACAAGTGGCGTCCTGACTCAACAGATACTAAACTGTTTGGATGAATATTTAGAGTCATGAGAATGTCAGAAACTGAATTATAACAGGGAAGCATTCGAGAACTGCTGTGGGAAGAGCTTTGCCCTGTAAGATATTGCATACCTGGCATACCTGTTCTAGCAAAGTCAATGAAGACATACCTGTGCACTGAGTTGAGCAGGTGCTTAAGTGCTTTGCAGGGTCATTGTGAGCACACACAGCTGAGAGTTGGGTCTTGGGCAGCTTCTGGTGCTTCCTCCCTGTTGTGGTATAACCCCATCCTGCAGCTGAGCACCACACAGCCACCTACTCACCGCCCCTGCAGAGGGATATGGGACAGAACTGAAAGGGTGAAAGTGAGAAAACTTGAGGATTGGAGATATAGACAGTTTAATAGGCAAAGCAGAAGCTGCACATGCGAGCAAAGTAAAACAAAAACAAAACAAGGAATAAATTCACTGCTTCCCATGGGAAGGAAGGTGTTCAGCCATCCCCAGGACAGCAGGGCTCCATCATGTGTAAAGGTGACTTAGGAAGGCAAACACCTTCACTTTAAATGTCCTTCCCCCTTCCTTGTTTTTCCCTCAGCTTTATATGCTGAGCATGATGCCGTACTGTAACCCTTGGGATATCCCTTTGGTTAGCTGGGGTTAGCTGCCCCGGCTATGTCACATCTCAACTCCTTGTGCACCCCCAGCCTCCTCACTGGTGGGGAGCAAACTGAGTAATGGTTATGAGAAACAACTGAAATGGGACTAGAAAGTTCAGTCAGAGTGAAAGGGTACAAGGAGCGTTTTTTCAGTCAATATTTGATGAGAAGGCTACTTTTTGGGGGAAGGACAGAGGTTTGGTGACTTATATGCTTATTTTCTCATGTTTGTAGGTAAATCATGCCACTTACCTTATCCTTCAAAACATGAGACCTTTTTTGTTTGTTAGCATGCCCATGTTCAACTGAGCAGCAATCCTGCTTGTTGATCTGACTACTATTGCTTCAAAGTGTTTCTCTTGTGTGTCTTATTGATCCAAAATTACTTTCATGTTACTAAACTTCATGTCCCAATAATTTTCTAATGGATCTTCTACTTGGATCAGACCCCTTGTCATCAAACTGGAAGGAGAGTTTGCTGTGTCTACCAAAGGAGAAAAAAAGCCTACAGGATTATGAGATTTATTGCTACTGGTTGCAAAATTAGTGTTTGACGATTTTTGTTATCTCATGTTCTGGGCACATGGCTCAGAAGTCCAACATAAGAAAGACTTTAAGATGTACCTGGATTTAGATGCCAGCCCAAATTTTGTCAGTACAAACAATGATGGCAAGCAGATGTATATGCTAGGATTTTCTGCGAAATATTTTTTGAGTGTTTGAAATTCACAGCATGTTTCTATCTTCTGCCTAATGCATAAAAATCAAGACTTGCTAGTAAAAAAAGAAGATGTTTTATTTGCAAAACGTGTTGCAGATTTTGTAATAAAAATACTTCCATTATTACTGAAAAGCATGTCCAATGTTGAATCTTCAGATTCACCTTGTCTTTTTACCTAACCACTTTGTCATCTTGTTACCTTTGTTTGCCCTCTGCTTTGCCACTTCCCTGCTCAAAGGTAATTGAAAATCAAGGATCTGCCTAAAAATTTATTATTTTTCTCCAGCTGTGGTCACTGAATTTCAGTATAGCTGCTCAAGAAGGAGTCAAATGAAGGTAACTGGAGGGGGTTTTTTTTGGTTGGTTGGTTTTTTTCTGTTTTGTTCTTATTTTTATTTTTTAATTTTGTTTTTGGTTTTGTTTTTTGATATGTGAACACTTTAGGGTTATTTCTATAATTTAAACCTTTATCCATTAGTATTATGAATTTCCCAGTCAAAGCTAACTCTTGAAAGCATCAGTCACACACTATGAAGGCAGGTGTGATGATCTGCATCTCAGTTTATATACCTGCATCTCAGGTTGATAAACCATGCATGAAAGCATTTGAGTTGAGCAGTGTGAACACAAGCACCAGAATAGGAAAAGAGTCATGATGGCCTTGATTCCAGCTTCAAGGTTTACTGCTGGAGATGTGTGAGTAAGCCACCACTGGATCTAGGACACAGGGTACACGAATGTGTGTTTGACCTAGACAACTTTTATCTTTTACATTAAGCCAAAGGGAAGAAGAAATTGGGGTGAAATTGCTTGTGAATGTTTTTACTGTTTGTGAAATAGTGAGCCCATGGTGATTAGAGCAGATCTTGGAGTTTGACTTTCGGCAAGTGAAGAAATCCCACCCACGGGGACCAGTTGCCTGCCATGCAAACCTGACTCACAGATGTAGCAGGGTCAGCACTGTAACATTTCCTGAGAGCAAACATACTGTATTACATTCTGAAGATTTTGCTTATCTAGAATATTTCTCAGTGTTGTAGCAACTTATTGCAGGCCCACAGTAACAAACTGCTGTTTTCTGAGGAAATCTGAGCTTGTGCAATTCACTTCTAACAGACAGTGCATTCAAGGTTGAGACAGTGCAGACTTCCCATGCACCCAGGAAGCCTCTCCTGCAGCCCGCTGAGTGTTAAAAGATGCTTATTAACTTCTTTTCTTTTCTGGGCATCTCTTGTAAATGGAATGATAAGGATTGCACAAAATCATCTCTCTTGGCAGTATACAGGCCTCCTCCTTGAAATCCAGCTACTGCTGGCTGCATTTGTATCAGAACTGGAAAATCAAGGCATACAAACGAAACATTAGGAATTATTTCCAGGCTCTTGATATTGCTCTAAAGCTTAAAGAAGTTCCAGCCTGAGGATCATTGAGTGCATCATTAGTAGTTGGCTATATTAAATTCCCCTAGGTGGGCAGTTACATCATTTAAGCATTAAAACTCTTGGGTTTATGTTAGGCTTCTACTAAGCTAAGTAAAAGAGTTCATGTTAATGAGAAGCAGTCTTTCTCTAGAAGAATTTAGTCTAACAAGAGTGAGGGATGACAGAGCTGACAGAGTAAAATGGATTCTAATGGAGATGAAGGTCAGGCATTAACATTATGTCAGACCCAGGACCAGAACCAAGTTCCTAGTGTACTGGATCAGGCTGCTCTTAGCTTCCTCTGTCAGCTGGAGGGCTGGAAAGAGGAGTTTGAAGGAGTCTGTTAGATGGAGAAAAGGGCACTTTCATACTTCACAGATTTTACCAATAGAGATTATTGAGAGAGGGTTCTCTCTAACCAGCAATGCGGTTTTATTAAAAATAGTGGAAAAGAGAAAAATGAATAATTTACAACATTTTCAGCCTGGTGTTTCAGATGTTACAGTTTCAAAGCACGTGTAAGTACAAAGCACATGTTGCCAACACTTCTGTTCACCAGCAAGTTTCTCGCAAAATCAGCTGACTTTGCAGGTTCTAGTGTCAAGTGTTGCAATGGTCAGAGTCTGTTTCATTTCTCTATGAAATACTACTGAGGCCCTTTGGGCCAACTCCTTATGGGCTCATAGACATTGCCTTCCCCAGTTCTAGGCATCCTGCTGTCCCATGGCACCCTGACCCTGAGGTGTTCACCACTCAAACTTCCTTACTGTGCAAAGATGGGGGAGGAGAGCTCAACAGTTAGGCCCCTTGAATGGGGTACCCTCCTCCAGGACAGTCCTGGTACAGACTGTATGGGATTCTTCTCTTAGAATCCTTGCCTACTGAGGAGAGGGACATGTCTTCTCACTGGTACCAAGGTATTCACAGCTAGGTCTACTATTCAGGAGACCAAGACTCTTGTTTTCTTGTTCTTCCACCTCTTGAGTTGTTGGAAAAGGGAATAAATTATATATAAATGAAATAGATATCCCCCATTCTAAAAGTAATCAGCTAGGACTGGCTTAAAATGGGATTGTGATAAATATAAAATCACTTTCTCTCCAAAGGTCTTCTGTACAAGGCTGGACCATGAATTTGGTCCATGTATAGAATATACCTAGAATATACTTAGGGGAATATCTAGGTTCAATCCTGCCCAGACAGGATTTGAGCATTAGTTAAGATGCTATCAAAATGCTTGATAGTGTCAGAAGGAAGAGGGTGCTTCTGGCATGAGCTTGGTTGCCTGTAGCTCTAAATGTCAGCTGAACAGCATTTTTGGAGATCTTAGTGATAGCAAGATGTCTTCTGAAGACCTTTGGAAAGCAGGCCTTTTTCAAGTCACAGCCTCCTTGTCCAGTCTTGCCACAAATTTAGTTCACCCAGCAAATAATGAATACAAGACTTATTTACTATTAGAAAACTCCAAAGCACAAAATATTAGCCTCTTTCTGAACAGAAATAATTCCATTCACTACAGTTTAAAAGGCTGTAGAATTTTTTTTTGTACAAAATTATCTAAAAGCTAAAACTCTATTTCAAATCCTGATGGGCTAATTACAGCATACTGCTCTTTTGATGGAGAAAAGTAGTTCTGCAGAAGGCAGGACAACCATCTCCTCTTTACCGAGATATATTTCTTTTCACAAAATGGGAATATGCTGGATGAGGGAGAATAATCCTTTACTTTCTGTTTATTTCAGAAGTTTAATGTAGGTTTATGGGCAAAACCTTCTGACTATAAAGATTTTGAGGGAACAGGAAGATGCATAAGCCCTATTTTCTTTCTTTTTGGGGAAGAAAGCTGAGTTGTGTGTTCAGAATTCAGTGTGTTCTGTTGTCCTTCAAGGGAACAAGCAACTGTCTTTCCATTGCCCTCTGCTTTGCACAATCCTTTACAGCAGTACACAAAGGAGGAACCATCATTTACTCGTGACAGCACCATATCCTACATCCATGGTGCACAGCTGTAAATGGTAACACCTTGTCCAGGACAATGGCAGGCTGGACAGCCCATGTGGAGTGAGCTGGAGCTGAAGAAATGAACATTTACTCCATAAGGAGATATTAATAAAAAGTAGGGCTCTGTTGGAAAGGAGCTGATAGAGGAATGGAGCCTTTGAAGAAGTTAATGACCCACCTGCCCTACAGGTGAACAGATCTGAAAGGTGTAGTGATGAGCCAGCCAAGGTGTTGCCTCATATCCCTGCTATTGTAGGATAACATCAGTCTGTGATCCTCTAGAAGCTGAAAGTTGAGTGTGAATTCAACAGCTTGGAAACTGGACAAGGCCTCTAATGTGTCAATAAACATAGAAGAAATGTCAGATTACTGAGATACATGGGAGGCTGGCAGACCTACTGTAGTCTGTCCTCGTGGGGTGAGGTACCCATCCTAGTTGGTGTGATGTTAGTAAAAGTGGATGAAAAGCACAACTTCTGTGACAAAATATTCAGGAAAAGTGCTGATTTAAGTCATCATTTAGGATTATTCACTAGTTACGGTTTCTAATATCCAGTAGTGCTACTCCTGAGTGCTGCAACATCTGCTCCAGCCAGGCCTACTGAGGCTTGGGTCATAAAGGTGCAGGAAACATCTTCTCTACCAAGAGTTAGTCTAGCCCATTTTTCAACAGAAAGAGTAAGACCTATCCAACTTCTGTTTCATAATGCAAGCCTTTCATCTGATGGAAGCACTAGGATATACTAGGGAGGTTGTTGGTCACCATTTCATACATAGTTTCTTGCCCAATTAATACACCTTGTCCTTAACCACACAAACAAAATGCTGTACTTGTGGGAATAAATATGCAAATACAATCTGTCCACAAGAAAGCTCTCATTCTATTTCCCCTTTTTTTATTCAAAGAAAGGGAAACAAGAAAATTTCTTCTTACAATTCCAGCTACATAATATAAGCTGATTTGATGCAGATACCCTGATTCTCATTCATATAAGTGAGTAAAGAGTCAGGGCCTGGCTGAGAGGTACATGTTCCTATAGCACCACATTACAAGAGTTCTTAATTCCCTGACCCTAACCCTGGAATGCAAGGAAGAGCCAAAGTTTGGCAAAGGTTGTAGCCAGATGCAGTGTGCTTCTATGTTCACACCCTCCCTAATTACTGCTCTTTAAAAAATAATAATAAAATGCAAATAACTTACACCTGGCATAGCTGGAAAGTCAAAGAAAAGAAGTAAAGAACGTGGAGGTTGTGGGAGTGCTGTTATTATTGTTATTATTACTGTTATTATTAATCAGACGAATACACACCTGTCTGAAAGTTCCTCAAACATTGTCTGCTGTTGCTCTGGTAGGCCCTGTGAATACATTGAGGTAATGTCCTTCGGTTGGCTTACTTAATTGAACAGATGATGGGGGGTGGAGGAAGCTAGGCAGGGAAACATGCTACAGATAGAAGAGAAGAATTCCCACCCACGCAGTAGGCATGTACTGTAATAATGGAATAATTATGTGCAGTTTGTTTATAGCTGTCTTCCCCTAGCATCGACGCCTTAGGCTAGAAGTGAAGCAGGACGGGTCCTGCAATCAGTTTTCACAATCATGTTTTTGCGATTCGTCTTTTATTCCCCATTAGAAAGCAGAGCATGTCTAGAGCAAATGCAGTGGCTTCAGCCAGTCAGGATACTGCAAATTTGCTCAGATTTGGGGAGGGATGGGAGTGATGGGTTTGGCTTTGTACCAAGATCTGTGGATCCCAACATCTGTAACGCTGGTTCTCACTCCACAATTCCGATCTGTCCAGAATTGCTCAGAGCTGGATAACTTTTGGCCTGAGACATTTGCCTGCCTTTCGAATAATGAAGGTTGGATTGTGGACAAAAACCAAAGGCAGATGGCTTTGTGTGGTGAGACAGCTAAGTAACTGTTACTGCAATGGGCTGTACAGTGGGCATTTGTTCCTGGGGTTATTGAAGCAGGTTAGAAACTGTTCTTGTGGATTACTCCTGCTGCTTGTTAATAAAATTGATCATGCCCTGGTTTTACATTTCAGCATGAACTCACACTGTGCTGGTGGTAAAATGTGGATGATTTGCTTTCTGCTGCCCCTCTGAATGTATTAAAGGATGTTGTAGTCTTCATGCAGCTGCCATTTTGTGTTCAGTTCAAATGCAATTTGCCTTGAATGCATACACAGCGCCTCAATTCCAGCGGCACTTAGGAAAACATTTCCAGGCAAGGGGAGTATCCACACGATGAACTTTATTCTTCTCTTGCAGCAGGCTGCATGCCATGTCTGTGTAGTTAAGAAGAGAAATGGGAAGTATTCACAGATTAACTGCAGGGTGGTCAATAAACAGACGTTGGACCAGGAACCAACTGGAGAACATGGTAGTCACACCTCCTGCATTGGATGTGTCACACAGGTTGTGAACTTTGACAGCAAATGGCTTATTTCATATGCATTTTTGTAGCACATCACACCATGAGGGGCTTGATCTGAGATTTAGTGGATATAGCTATGTCTTGGAAACTCAGAGCAGCCTGCAGATATCAACTAATGAAATACCTTCACCACATTTGTATGCAGATTTGATAAGAATGTATTCACCACACATTGGCTTTGGAAATGCCTTGGAAATTGGATAGAGCTTTATTTAATGGGTAAGAGAAGTAATAATAATCACGAAATGACAATGAACAACATACAAGGCAGCTACTACCACCACCTTACATGTGCAGCAGACATCCCTTTCCTCAGGATGTTACAAGCTAGAGTGCTATTTTAATCAGCTAAAACTGTTGAGTGAAATGTAGAAAAGCATGATTTTGTTATCAAAACTGTTCTGAACAAGCTGGAGTGAAAAACCAGCTTAAAAAAAAAAAGTCATATATCTCATTTGTAAAACAGTGTTGGATCACATGATTTTTAGTTGTTTAAACAGTCCAGGTCAGTGCCTTAGTTTTGTAGTGAGACATGGGACAATGGAAAGCCTTCTGGGTTGCAGGCAGATGCCAGCCACTGCTGTGGACATTCCTGCTCCCTGAAGCGATGCTCAATTCAAGCAGGAGGGATGAACCAAGCAATGGCTATGTCAGCCACCTTGACTCCAGCTGGGAATTTCAATGGAACAAGTGCACTTCTGTGCAATACTGACCTCACTTAACCATCCCTTTCTGATGGGCAGCCTTTCTGCTGAAATGTGCTTGCTGTGTCCCGTAGTTTTCTCCCTTGGATCCTACCATGGCTAAAGCTATATGGTCATTTGCAGTGGCCATCTTCTCTTATTCCAACAGCATTTGTAGGAAGTTACCTAAAGCAAATGGAGGAATCAAGAGGAAATAGCAAATTGTAGTGGGTTAATAGAGATTTAGGAACTAACTTTTCTCTGTTTGACTTACTATCAATGATTTAACATGAGGTCTTGGGTAAGTCACTTCATATATCTATGACTCAGTTTCTGCTTCTGAAACAACTGTCTGCTGATCTCACTGGAGCAGTTTTAAAGCTTAATTTTCTTATATTTTATAGCACTTTGAAGATTTGTGCTGCACCATATTATGGGAACTGTTGGGAGTCATGAAAGAAAGAGTCGGTGTTGCAAGAGAGGTATGATAATGAAGCCTAAAGTCAGAGACTTAATGCCTCAGTTCTTTGCTGAATCAAAGCCTAAGACCGTGAGTTCTTTGAAACAGACTCTCCTCAATTAGAGGACTGCTCAGAACATAATAGGGCTATGACATACCTGGGGCCTGTGAGTCCCTCTGTAACAAATGGTTAGGTACACAAGCTTGAAGATGGCACCAGCTGCAGGAATGCTACAGGTCTCTGTAGTGTCTATCTCTTTCTCTCACGGCTCTTAGGTTTTTTATTATCTTCAAATCTCTGTACCTTACTGCTCATTCCATTCTCCAGGTCCTTAAAGCATTGTTCAAGCTATAAATAAAGAAGATAAAATTACAGGGTACTTATATGCACACTGACTAGGAAGCTGAATGGGCATGAAAGAGCTTCCTGGTTTCCTTCCAATTCAAAATGTTATTGAGTTACTATGTAATCAGATAAACGAGTTGTTAATCAAAGTGATGTCAGCTTGGGACATACTATAGAAAAATGATTCCGTTGTAATCAGAACTGTATAATTAAGCAATGAGGCATGACAGGGCTTGAATTATAGCACAATAATTTTCACCTCAGTGCTGCTGATGAGAGCCATGGCTGTCTGCCATCCAAGTACCCGATTATGTCTTGCTGTACAACAACTCCAGTGCTGAAACATCTGAGACAAACTAGAGTAAAAATTATTCTTTCATCTCACCACCCCCTGCCCTGCTCCGGGGTGAAGCATTTCTGTGATCAGCTGGGTCAGGCTGAGCCCTGTGTATCTGAGAGCAAGTTTAACTATGTGTCTGTTGTTAGAATATTTATGATGTGAATGCATTGTTCTTGACATTAGTCTAATGTGACAGCAAGGTATAGGATCCTTTACTGGGCCAATCCTTCCACACGTAGAGTTAAATTTCAGCAAAATGCTTATCATTACAAAAGAAGCCCAAAAAATGATCCCTACCTAGCAACACTTAGCATTTCCTAGACTTAAACTCCATTCTCCTCTGAGAGGTTTCAATGAGGAATTAGCTTTCACATTCACAGTTCTCTATTTTTTCTTGCCCACCACCCTTGGGATAGGGAAAAATTTGGATTGACTTAAAGACGAGCTTTGAGGAGACATTGGAACAACACGGGCTTTGGCAACCTCTTACATGAACAGTGGCATAGATGCGAGTTAAAATCACTTCTTATAGAGCATTGACCAGGTCCTGCGGTCGTAGCTTGGGTGAAACTCCCAAGGAAAGCAATGGGCATTTGTCTGAGTCAGAAGCTGAAAATTTGTTCCACAGGCTCAGTTTGGAGGCGAAAATGCCAGGGCTGAAAAGGGGAAAAAATGTCACCTAAGAAATATAAAACTGTGCCACCTCATTTTTCCTCACGAAGTGCTGACTTTGCTGAGGAGGTGGGAAATGTTATGCAATTTACCCTTTCCCTCTACAAACTCTCTCTTGTCACGTCACTGTCAGCCTTGCCCTGCATGGGCATTGCTCATACTTCTGCTTTAGGAGTGTGATTTTCTGGTGAGCTGATGCACTTTGTTAATTTGCTTGTAGTTTGGGATTCCTGGGACTGAAAAAAACCCCAGTATATCCAAATAAAGCATTTTTGCACCTTCTCTAGAGCCTCTTCCAAAGTGTTGCATTTGATTGCAGTGCATGCAGTCTTGCAGGCACCTTTACCTCCTCGGACGTGGAGCTGGGCAGCTTGCCTCAGTGCTGGCAGGCACGAACAGCCCAATGAAGCTGTCTCTGCCTCAGGGCAGACAAGGGCAGTGCTGGAATCATGTGGCCACTCAGAACACCTGTGCTGGACACTTTGGCTCAGGCCCTTTGTGACGGCTGCAAAAGCATTTATGGACTCCAGTCAAGACCAGTGAAGCGTATAATTTTACCAGTGCTGCCTCTGTTGCAAAAATGATGTGCTCTTGGCAATACTGTCAGGAAACTCTATTCCTGAGGCTAAATGCATGTGAAGTAAAGCTTCCCTTCTGACAAACAAAATAAAAATATCCTGATCTTGGCTGCAGTAGCAAAAATGCTCCTGGCCTATTAAAATTATGTCATTGAAAGAAGTGTCTCTGTGTCTGCTGGTGTACCTGTAAATCAGTTCAAGTGAACGGTCCTCTGAAATATATCATCTCATTTCAGCTGATAGATATGCTCTTGAGGATGAATGAACTTTTGAGCTGCCAATGCTGCCATCTCTCGCAAGTCAAATCTCTTCTCTAGATACTTGAATCCCATGATGATAGTAAAAACTAGGGGTTTACAAGATACATCAGCATCAATTTTTTGAGAGCTTTCACCTTGGAAGGCAAGAAGCGTCCTTGGGTTGAGTGCCTGTCAAATGAGAACAGCTGCAACAGTGGAAGTGAGGGATATTTTTTGCTCTCGTCTTTCAGTGCTTGCATAAGAATCTGGCTTGAGAGATCCTCCACTAACAAAAGAAGAGGTTCAAAGAGGGCAGTCATGATACAAGCTTGCCTCTGCTTATGATTATACCCATGTTTCCTTGAATATGGTCACCAGAGAAGCTATAATTTTGGCAAGCTCAGATTCCTGCTTGACGTCCTTTCCCATAGTAAGGAAGGCAGCCAGTCTAGGGGGAAACTGGAAGCTTCTCTGGACTGATAGCCTGGACAGGAACAAGGCTTTCAGTGTAGGATGTTCCAAAGGTTTGTGTCCCTGCTAGTTACTGTTCCTTACATCTGATGACTAAAGGGATCAAGGAAACTGATGGTGACAGATCCATAACTGATGCAAGAGAAGGATGTTTTCATAACGTAATTTCTGACACTTGGAACTTCCTGCCACATGATGCTCTTCAAATAAACTTTTGCAGGACTCTGAAAGCTTTTGAATTTTCCTACACTATTGAGAGAGAAAAGTACTGACCTTCAGAGAAAAAGTTACATATCAGGTATTAAGTAGATAGCGTTAGCTGAAGAAATGACACATATTGCTGACATTTTCATACATCTTTGGATTTGTCTGGGACTGCCCTTCTAGTGTCAGCCCATTGCTAAGTAGCCAACTGACAACTCGAGTTTGGCTCTGTACGGGAAGATGGTTTGATGAGTGGTTCTTGTATCCTCATTAGCTGTATGCTGTGTGCAGATGCACTGAACTTCTGTGGCATAGGGATTTGAGATAGGATGCCCAGGGCTGATGAGGGGTGAACAGTCCTCGGAGTGGATTATCCTTTGCCCTCCTGATGGCCTTTTTTTCCCATCGCCACTTTGATTTTTCCATCCTTGATTGACTGTTTCAGTTTGCTACAAATATCTGGATTTGTCAGTAGGGTTAAAAAAGAAGAAATTATTCTTCTGCCAGATAAGGAGCAACATGGCACCTGTGGTAGTCTCACAGCATTGTTTGTGAGGCACTGGAACGGCTAGCAGAAGCCAACAGTAGGCAGCATGGCTAATTTAACCCAGGCTGTGAACTGAAAGAGAAGCACAAGTTTTTTTCTGGAGGCAAGGAATGTCTCTGACACACCTGCATATTACTGTGTAACCTAGAAGGTAGGGAGATCCTGAAATTGTCATCTTGAGAGGAAATTAGGTCCAGAATTCTCCATCTTCTCTGAATTCCTAGCAGGAAGGTATTCAGTTGATGACACGAATGCAAGTCTTGACCTTACATTTCTTTTTTCCCTGGACTTTCGCTGGATAGAGGATCAGACACAGGCTCCTTTGTACCTCTGTGAGGCATGCTGCTGGGACAGGGAAATGGCTCCCGTGGTTTGGGTTTTCCATTCAGATGAGATTACTAAATGATTGAGAACGTGACAAAATTCACTTTTGTTAAAAAATTTAGCAGTGCCACCTGCAGGAAAGTGCCGGGAAACCCAATGCCTGTCCGGAGAGTTCAGGACCAACTGTCCTCTGTCTCCTGCGCAAGAGAAGATGTGGCAGTCAGTGTGGGGCTCCCCTGATGAGCTGGTTTCTCACCGACATCAAAGGGAGATCTGCATGTGCAGATAATGCAGAATACCTGAGAACAGAACTTTGTCCAGAAACCACTGTCTTTGATAGCTATTACCTTTTTGATTTCAAAAGCCTCCTTTTTTCCCCCCCAAAGAGCTTTCCCAAACATGATGCATTGCATATATAAGCTCTGGTCCAACTCTCAGTGGAAATGATGGCAGCTTTCCCTTGACTGCGATCCAGACTTTAATGCCTTTCATGTATGCCAATGAAAACTCTTTACATTGCATACTAGTGCTCTTTAAAGGCTCTCAAGTAGATAGACAGATTAGATTATTTAGCACTATACAATGCAGCATAAGTGGTGCTGGTGAGTCATGAAATGGCATTCTTCCCTCTGACTCAGTGCAGAGTCAATGCCCTAGCATGTTGCTATGGGGCTCTGTGCTGTTGGAGGTGCTCTTTTTCAGACAAGAAGTTAAAAAAAAAAAGTTCTGACCCACTATTCTTGCTACAGACCCCATATGGCTGTGAGCGCCTTGGTTGAACTTTGCAGAATTTTTCACCCTAGCACAAGTTATCCTCAGCTTCCAACAGAACACTATTGTTTTCTTTGCCAGGAGGGAGCAGGGTTTTGAGCTGTCTGGAACAAAAGGTTTTAAAAACAAGAATGGGTTATTGCAAATACACTGTGGGGTTTAAATCCTTAATATTGAAGGAAAACCTACACCATCACTTACTGCACATTCATATTTAGCATTCTGGTTTTGTTTACCACTTCAATGACTGTTTTCAATTACTGTTCTCTGCATGAAACCACTTTACTCAAGCCTGCTGCATATGCAGAACTGACTTAGAAGATGACTACTCTGTTTTGCAGTGATTTTCAAGGTGTCAGACTGCTTTTTTGTTCCTTATCTATAAGGCACTCGATGCCTAGAGTGTGAGAGTCTCTTGTTTAAGCCCCATCCGTCTTCCTGGTCAAAAGATTTCATTGCAGCTCTTCCTCCACTGTGCTGGGAAAGGAGTTTCACCTGGCTCTTTCATCTGCCCTGTCTCCTAACCACCAGGATGTAAATAACATGACTCTTGCAAAAAAAACTTTCACAAAACCGGATGTCTTGACAAGAATATTTCAATTTTGAAATTTTATTTTGTAGACAATGTACTGAACAGCTCTGGTATGCAGAGAGGTTTGCTTAACAAATTACATAAGTAACCCTGAGATGTCCTCATGACTCCTTCCGAGGAGAAGATCTACCCAGGCACAATTCAAGTGCACCTTGGGGCAGTTTTACTCTCTTGGTAATACACCAGTAACTGAGATAACAAGGAGTTATTCTAGTATAGATTTGCAAGCTATGTGATCCATTCCTCTTTGGAAAGGACTGTTGAGATGGAGAGGGCTTCTTAGAAGCGCAGTAGCACAGGTGAGATGGAGACCAAGGGTGAGGTCAGAGGGAGCAGCAGGAGCAGCTCTTTGCTTGAACATACTTGTTTCACAGTATGAGGTTCCAGTGACTGCCTTTGCCCCTTGTAACATTTGCACCAATGTGATAAACCATTTGTTTTATCTTATTTTATCAATATTCAGCTCTTCATGTTGCAAATATTTATGTGTTATGTCCCCCCAAATGTGATAATAATGCTTTACCTGGGACAGGCATCTTAAACATCACCCTGTGTCGTGGCTATTTTTTGTAATTCCAGTTAGCGTCTGTTAATGATTTGATGATAATCTCGAGCATTCAGAACCCCAAACTTTTTATTAAAAATAATTTAATCAAAGCAGATTAAAGAAATGATGGCAAAATGCTCAGAGATTAGCTTGGAGAAACTGCTTTCAGGGGGAGAAGCTGTATTTGGGACTGCGCTCCCTGATCATTTTACGTAAAATTCACAGCAGCTGGAGGAGAGATTTCCTCATTCCTTTGGACTGTAAGCTCAGCTGTGTAGATGCTTTCTCAGAACCTAATTGTTTTCACATGAACTCAGGAGGGGACACAGAGCTATTGAAATTATTTCAATTGCCCAGGGAAGCATTCCGAAGTTCCAAAGAAGAGTTTCGTTACAAGGCCACATAGCCAATAATACTTACCTCCTAGAAGTCCTCTCGCTTAAAAAGCCTGTAGAGAAGGCTGATTAATGCAGAGCAAGGAGATGGACAGTTTTCAATGCCAGAGTTATGCTATGCAGGGATTAACTTGCATTTATTGTATAACAGAGTGCTTAACACAGGATGTTTCTCCACCTAGTCAGAGATTTTTAACTTCTACTAAGGGCCTGTCCTTGTAATGAAGAATTGAAAAATCAGAGAAGCTTTGGGAAAGAGATAAACCAATGCTTGCAAGAGGCAGAACTGATTTGGGATTGAAGAAATTAGAGAACAGAGCCTGTGACATAGCCAGGTGCCTGATGGAGTTGCCCAGGCTCAAGGCTGCCTGCAGAGCTGCTTGGTGCCCTCAGTGCCTTTTCAGCACTGACATTTGTGTTGCAGCTGCTAAATCACAAATACAGATGGATGAATTTAGTACTGCAGAGACTCGGGTGTGCTGACCTGAGATCCTCTAGATTTATACCATGTTAGATGAGAACACAGTTTTGCCTTGAAGTCTGTGGTTTATGTGATATATGGCATATACCACCAGTAATGACAAAAGAATTCTCCAGTGCCTTCCTTTGAGTTATTTCTGATTTACACCCAAAGACATTAAACTTCCTCTGTATTTATATCCTGGTAAATTAAAACACTCTGGGATATGTGATCAAGAAGGAAAGTCCATAATTTCTGCTCCACAAGATCAGGCCTAAAATGGTTCAATATTTTGGTGTAAATTTTCTCCCTCTCTAAGTTGTCTGTGAAGTATTCAGAGAAGAAAACATTAAGATGCTGCAGAGCAGATATGTGGTTAGCAGCTTGAAGTTTGCTCACTGTTCAGAAGGGGAGAAAAGTGAGTGAGTGTGAGATGACTCACCTACATATCTCCAACAGATCAGGCTTAACTGCTCTGAAAAGCAAACTGCAAATGATTCTTCCCCATGTGCAAATTCTACCCTCAGTCTGCAAACACCTGCTGGTGACTTCAGTGAGAGCCACATATTGGGAGGCAAGATTTGTATCTCCAGACTTTATCAGGAAGAGAGTTTGTTGTAGAAGCAGAAAAAGGATTGCCTCCTGCAAGAAAGCCCACACATCAATTCCTGTAATATCTAGGCTTCGTTTTGGCTCAGTCTTTTTAATTTGTACTCTCCCATATAGGTGAAGACACAACTTAGGGACAAAAATACTATCAGATGAATGAGAGAGCTATTAATCTAAGAAAAATGAAAATACAGGAGGGAGGGCGTGTGCTGGCAGCACAGGGTCAATTCAGTCCATTGATGAAGAGGGGAGGCCACGGGTGCATAGGGGAGCATATCCTGAGGATGTGCTGATGATAAAAACATTGCTGCTGTGCTGTGCCACAGTTCATGCTCTTTCCTTAGAGAATGTCTGTAGCCATAAGAGCAATGCAATCGAAGACCATGATGGCTGCTCCTCCCTGAAACCTGGGATGTCCTAGGGCTGGGAGCCTACAGTCCTTTCACCTGAAGCTGAAGAGCCAATCTTTCACCCTCCAGCTACAGGCTTGCCTCCATGCACCAGGAATATACCTGTACAGCTGCTATGCCGTGCAGTTTCTTGCTGAATTAGGGAGCTGGGCACTCTCTGCTGGCTGGTCACTCAGGCTGTTTCTCAGATTCAGCACTAGAAAACAGGTGCAAATCCGTGAATGAAGCCTAATCTTCCAGGCCAGGGGACAAAAGGATTTTATATAAAGGCAAGTTTGTTGCTTTTAAAAGAGGCAATTGCATTGCCCTAGCAGAAACGAAAAAGAGTTCTCACAGTTTTTTTCCACAATTGCTATGAGTAATGTTTTCAGTCGCTTGGTTTGTGTTGTGCATAATGAAATATAAATACTGCGTGGAATGCTTTGTCATAGAAAAAATTTATTAATAGCAGATTTGCAACCATCTTGTCTTTGATTTGAGCAGGTTTTTTCTTTTCATAAGGTTCTTTCAGGCTGCTGAGCTGTGACTGATGTGTGTTTATTTCACTTGAGTCATCAGTATCATTAATCCTATCTTATTTACCAATGTTTGTCATTTTATAGCGTTTAACTAGTAGGGTGACTCACCTCAGAGAGAAATGAGAACATGAATACAACAGGCCTTTTTCCTTCTTCCCCTTTGGCTTGGGATAGGAACAGAGAATGACCTTTAAGGCACATCCTTAGTCGTGAAGTTATCGTCTTTACCTCTGCTGCTGTGAGATTAATAATTACAATCATTCCTACATATAAGGAAAAGAAGCCTGAGCTTTTGTCCACACTTTCGCTTGTCTCTTCATAGCTTATGTGATGGGGGACATTTTCAGCAGGCCACCAGGAAAAGGAAGCTCTTGGTGCCTCCCTCTCTTGCACAGGAGCAGCAGAGCAGAAACTGAGGAGGAGCTGGGGAGGAAGGCTCTTCAGAGGAACTATCCTGCTGGCCTGGCTTGAACTTTGTGAAATTTGCTCAGGGCACTATGAAACATTTGCATTTGCTTTACAGCTCAAGTGTGGGAACTGTCTTAGCAGAACCTCAGCCAAACCTGCTTCTTCACAACTAGAAACAACCCTTTCCTCTTTGTATCTGCCTGACGTTAATCACTGCAGCTCACTGCTTGCATTGCAGCAACCTGCAGAGAAACGGTGGCCTTTTGGTAATGGTGCTGCACAAAGAGCTGAGAGTGCCACGAGTTAGTCCCACCTCTCAGTAACTGCTCTTGAGAGGTGGATTACAGGAAGAGACCCAGAAAAGGGCTTAAACATCTAAAAATCAAGTGACAAGAGAGATTAGAGCAGAATCTAAAGCTGTCACTGTCTTTAATGTATCAGAAGGGTTGAAAAAAGAGACTTAACATCTCCATAGGACCTCCTTCCTGGGGACACTTTCCATGCCCACAGGTACCCTCATGGCCATGCTGTCCTTCTAGATGAGGACTGAGGTACAGAAAAAATGACCCCAGAGAGCTGGTATATTAAGCCCAGAGTCAATGTATACAGCATGCAGCTGCCTACGGCTCATTAGTCAGGGTGGCTGAGAACAGGGGTGGGTGGTAAATCCCAAGCCCCAGAAGCCTTAATTCAAGCACCTCCCTGTTACCCTGTGCCCACTTAGAAACACTTGCTCCAAAATGGGGGTGGGGGGTGTGGGGTAGCAAGGACAAAAGAGTAAATTTGGGAAATGCACAGCCCTTCTAATTTTTGACTGTGATTCTCATTTTTCTTATCACAAAATGACTTTGAGGATATCACCTATCCAGTCCAGCAGCTATAGAAAAGCTGTTCTCTCCTGAACCTTCAGACTTTAAAATCTGCAAACAGTATTTCCTTGAAAAATGCCCTGAATATCACAATCCAGGCTGCGTAGCACCCTTCCTTTCCTTTAAAGTCTTGTCACTGTGCAGAAAACAATCTTATTCTTGCTGGCTCAGAAAGAGCATGAAGCTAAATGATTTTGTTTAGAACTGTCCCCAGATTGAAACCCAGCCTGTTCTTTGCATGCAAACTTCCAAACTCTTCGGGTAGAAGTGCACCTGTATGTCTCTTTCAGAGTAAGTGTTTGTGTTTCAATGTGTAACCTGGTAGGGGAGAAACAGGGCTTCTCATTTCTGATAGCAGAAGAAATAATTCAGCTTTCAGCTTCCCGCTTACTGGCTGAGAGTGTAAATTGTTAGACAGTTTCTCTAGAAGAAGAGCACCAGGTGCTGCAGTTTCCCCTGAGGAACCCGATCCGGTCTGTGAAAGAGCTGTGACTGAACACCTGGATTCTGGGTTTAGGTTTGAACAAGGTTTGAAGAAGCTAAACCTCAAAAAACTTGGCGTTTTGTCAAAAAATGTGGGGTCATGACCTGAGACGCTTATGTGGCAACTGAACACGGATGTTCATGTTCACAACTTTGAACTGAGCTTACGATTATTTCTAATGTGGGTGTTGGATCCAGAATAAAAGTAGTATTTGATGATGTGCCCGAAACCATGCAGGTTGGAGACACAACAGTTTTCCTGTGCCTTAGCTGAGTGCTCTGACCCCACAGACCTTTACTTAAGAGCTGGAGTAAGCTATTGCAATTATATTTCACTGCAAACCTTTGTCCTGTAGATTACTGCAACGTGTAAGTTCAGTGACTTAGTCCTGGGTCCTGAGTTCATCTTATCAAACAGCCACACCTAGTTGCTATACTTTTCAGAGAAAGCTCTTGGATAAGAGGTTCCTTTTCATCAGTGCCTACCTGTTTCCTGTTAAATCTGTGTATTTATAGGGCTGGCATCTTAAAAGCATTTGTCTCTAATGTGCTTGTCAAGAGACTGATAACTTGGCATATTTAAGTAATCATAATCCTCATGCTGCCAAATGGAACTTTCTAATTCTGGAACAAAATTTCTTTTTTTTTTTTAAATTTTTACAGGAGACAGGGCTGTAATTTCCTTCTTTCTTAATTTTGCCATACAGGTTTACCCAAGGGTTTGATAAGCGAGAGCTTCAATGAACCATAATTGTATTCTGCCCAGATATGACTAACATTTACAGGTTTCTAAATACCTTCAGATGTGCAGAGGATACATAAGAAGAAAAAAGGATGGGTGAAATTATTTGGTTTAATCTAATTACTTAGGGTGTCTCTCAAAATGTGGTTGTCCGTTGAAAACGTTCCCTGTTACTCAGAGTTGCCTCACACAGGGACAGCAATTTTCTTTGAACATTTTATCAAAGTTCACTTAAAGCAACATGATAAACTGACTCATCCATAACCGCTTGGAGAAGTTTTTATTTTAAACTGGTTTAAAACTGGATGTATTTCAGAGTTGGATTAGGTTATTAAATAAAACCTTTGCTATGCTGATGTGATGAGCCGACTAGCTGAGTGTTACTACCCTTTTATTATCATGTGGGAAATAAAATCGCATGCTTGGATGCAGAGGGCATGAGTCACGGCTCGCCTGTGCGCGAGCACAGAGCTGGCTCCGTTCTTGGGTGTTTGCTAAAGACCTTCTGGCTGCGTGGCTGCAAGCACTCAGTGCCATGGGCCACAGGGGCAGGTACTTCTGGCTGACTCAAAGCCTCTCTAGAAGCTCTCAAGGCAGGCAAAGCTGAAGAGGGCTCAGCGTTTTCCTCGTTCCTGTGCTGTCTGAGTGACAGGCTGGTGCAAAGGGGAGAGCACTGCCATCACTGCTCTCCTCAGGCTTCTGCCTCAGCAAGTGGGAGAGATGAGCACGTTTGGTGAGATGCTGAGGGCCCACACTTTGTTTGTCTAAGCCTTTGTTCTTCCTTTGCAACAAGAGAAGGATGCATCTACACTAAGTTTTTTTACGATTACTTGACTGAGCTTAGCTCAAGATTAATATTTGTCAGGCTTAGTCTGGGTGTCTGTTTTCCTAGCCTTGTTCAGCATCTGCAAATACCCACTCTCTCCTTCATTACCTTTCACCTGGTATATTCCACAACAGCCCCAGTAATCAATCACAGGGCCTAATTATCCTAATCTGCCTTCTTTTCTGACTTATTAAAGCCTAATTAGTTTATAACAACATCGAGGCTAGAAGTAATTTGGAAACTTGGAGGAGAAAAGCCAGCAATAATTGAACTGCAATAATGAGGCTTCAGCGGAACCCAAGTCCACAGCTGTGTTTACACTGCCAGTTTTTAGGAAACCTGGATGCAACTGCCCAAAGGGTGTAAGTAAAGGACAGTGGTGCTGCTCTGGGGCAGATTAAACAACTTTGTGTTAGAGGATGCTATGGGCTTTTCCTGGTGCTTCCGTGTGCTGCCAATATGCCATGCGGTGTAGCCACCTTTATTGGCCTGTTAAAGGTGTGTGCTAGTGTTGCGATGTGGCCAAAGTTCTCAGGTCTTGGTTAAGCACCTGTCGTGCCTGCTGAGGTTGGTAGGTAGAAAAAATGGTAAAGGGAGCCTATTAGGCTTGAATTAAGATGTGGTAAGAGAAAACTACTGGGTGCTATTTGCCATTGTGCTGGAGGAAGGTATAGGGCTGGAAAGATGTTCTTTGGCTGATGGTAAATCAAGGCACTTTGATAGCTGTTAATACAGTACTAAACTGATTTGAGAAATACTTTTTGGAGCTGAAGAGATGGTAGTGGCTTATAAGGCAGGGGTTAGAACACAGATAGAAACAGGATGGTAGGAATAAACCTTCCTATTCCACCAGCAGTTTGTAACCTGGATAACGACAAGGAAATCCACCTCAGAAACTTGTCCTGAAGAGACAGTTCTCTAGGGCCAGAGTGACTGCTAGCAGTCAGTGACAGTAGTACAGACTTGTCAAACATGGCTCTTGAGTGGTACAGCTTTTATTTAGCTTTTCAGTATTAACAGGCTGTCCCACATGGTGCATATTGCATACCTGGCTGATTATAGACATGTGGAAACCTTTATGTCTCTAAATTATTTGGCTTTCTGTCGGTGCACATAGTAGTTGGATGAAGATCGAGCAAGCCTTCCTCTTGAAGTTCGTGATTTGGCAGTTGTTTTGGGCTCTCACAATTCATTTCAATATGAGGATTGCAGAATCAGCTGTACAGATAGTTTTGCTAAACTTTGCTTTCAGCAGGGCATTGACCTTGTTTTTGTAACAGCTCTCAGTTTTTGCAATCCCAATGCTGTAAAATAAATAAAAATGAATAATGGAGAGACTCAAAGTAGTATGGGAAACATAAACAAAGCAAGCAGTAGCAATATGTGGCTGACTCATCCTCTCTGTTATCATCCAGATGCTGTTACAGATTTCAGTTTCTCTTGCAGAATATCTCTGTTGCAGTAGCCAAAGTTTAGGAGATGGAGTTTTTTCCTTAGTGTCATTAATTTTCTTTTCTTCAGAAACCGGTGCTGATATCCCAGGAATGCAGTGGCTGGAGTAGCTGGGGTGAGGTCTCAAAAATACTGATGATGCCAAGCTCTTGCTTTGGCAGCCCTCACTGCTTTGGATACCTCTGCTGTTCATACCTGGCTTCTTTTGTGCTATGTACACTTGGAAGGTGGGGAATTCTACCCCCAAAAAGTGGTATGTGACTTTTCTGTTTACAGCACAAAGATGTATCTAATCTACTGAAACTTTCTAGGAATGACAAGGCTCTGTCTAGATTGCTGTGCTGGTGTAAATACTTTCTGCATCAAGAGCACAGCAGGGTTTATGCGAGGTAGCTTCTGATTACTGCTCTTTGAAACAGAATCGAAATGTAGACAAAACCATATCACATCCCCCCTTAAAGTGCCATTCATCCCTGTACCACGGTAGAGGGAAAAATCTAAGTGAAGAACACTGCTTTAATTTTTTTCTTCTTACTGCTATAGAGAAAGTATTGAATTTCAAACTATAAGCTGTTTCTCCTTTTGTATTCCCACCCAGCTTTTCTGATTGTTAAACTTACTTGAAAAAGAGCCAGACTTAGCTTGCCCTTTCACATGTGTTAGGCAAAATCACAAACAACAACTATGCCAAAACTTGCCTGGAACAAGTTCATTAACACAGCCTAATGAGACTTTACATACAACCAGAAAAACAGGAAAATATTTTAGCAGTTGAGAATCCTCATTAGAAGAACTTGCCTTTCTTTTAATTTTCTTTTTTTCCCCAAACTTTTAAATTTTTTAAAATTTTATTTTTTCTTCCCCCCTTGGGGTTAACATCAGTAAAACACATTGTTTTTCAAAAGCACTAAATGAGATGAGGAGATCAAGGGCTGGTGCTGAAGGCACTCGTGCATCTCAGCTGGCTCAGGATCTGCCATGTTCTCCCCATCTGGGCTGCACAAGGGGCTCTTCCAGAGGGTGATTCAGAGCATCTAATTTAGCCTTCCCTGGAGAGCAGTTCAGAGGTGTCTGCCTCTTTGATGAGAGAATTAAAAGTCTGAGGGCAATGAGTGGTTAATCTAAGGGGAATTCATACCACACACCGAGGTGCCAGAGGCATTTTAATCATGGGACTCGAAACCCTTGGCTCATGATAACCGGACCCTTCGTTCTGTCAAGGTGAGCATCCCCAAACCCTTGATTCCCTAGTGTAGACCTGCTCCCTGTTGACTCAGGGCTGTTCTGGCAGGGGCACTGGGCTTTTTACCAAGGGCCTCAGATCAAAATATTTTCACACATACAAAGCACATCTTTCCATGGGCAGACTTGCTCTTTGCACAAAGGACATGGTAATTTCAGCGTCACACAGCCTCAGCTCTGGCCCTGGGATGTTGCTGGGAATATTGCCTACTATAAAAGGGCTGGATCTACTTCTGGCCACAGATTAGAGGATGGTTTAAGGTCAACACCTTTTTGGGCTCGTATAAATGTTCTCCTCTTCTGACTCATACAATCGAATGGTTGTTTTTATGCCCAGCTATCTTCTCTCCTTCTAAATGTAATATTTTCCGTGTTCAGTGGTGTGACTGTAAGAACGGGCCTTTACTGATGTTTAGCTACTTATTTCTTTCCATGAGGCAGCTTGAGCCAAAGACCAAACAGCGGGATCCCTGGAGCCTGCGCTTGGCCAGAGAAACTCGGTATTAGGAATCCATCTAGCTCAGCCGTACATCGCTTTTATTTTTGCAAACAGCAGGGGGAGCTCAAACCCTGCCTGAATCCCAAAGAAGCCAAGAAAGTACAGTTTGTTGAAATTCTTTTTATTTTAACCAGGGGTAAAACCCCAACCACTTGTGAGGTTCTTCTAACAGAATTGCATGTTTTCCCCAGTACGCCATAGGGAGACAATTAGAGCATGGAGAACAGATAATACAGCAATTAACGCGAACGTTTCTGTCACAGGAGCGTTACTGGAATGGTTCATGTGATCTTCTAAATGTGTGTATTTAATCTTTCTACTTTTATGGAAGAAGGTCAAAAGCAATTTTAATACTTGTTTAGTGGAATCAGTCCCCACCAGATTCTGAACTTGGGAAAGGCTGAAATCATTCCTATTTAGAGGAAATGTAATACCTGGGAATGATAGACCAAATTCATCCTTGAACCTGGCTGCTCAGAGGTGACTTTGGCTTGAAGGTATTTAGCAGCATAGGGCTACTTTGTTCTCTGAGTTCTGCATGAGTATTAATTAATCCACTCTGCATCTCCACACTTCTGTAGGTAAATGAGCACAGCCAGGCTTTGTTTTGTGCCTGAGAAATCTGAACACACGGATGGCAGTGACTGATCCAAGATCACACTGTCAGGACAGGATTGGGGGATTAGGATCTGGCTTCTCCGTGTTTCCCTCAGAAAGGCTGGAGCAATTGTCGTCAAGTTCTTTCATCCAGGATCCAAAATTCATTTATAATTGCTTCCCCACAACCCCCCGAGATTCCTCAGCCTGTCAGATCTCTGCACAGGCAGGTGGGGAGGCTTGCTGGGGGTTGGCAGAGGATGACAGGGGCATTGTGGAGGTTTTGAACGGGTGTACTGTCGGGGAAGATAGGAAGCATGTTAATCCTACTCCCTGGATGTGCTCCAGTGGGGAACTTTGTGGGAAAGTGATGATTTTGCTGTCCTTACATCCTGACACTGGATGTAACATTGGGGATACTCTCCTGTATCCTTAGTGCATGCCCTCTGATTCGGAAACTTTCAAGTGAACTGAGCAGTCTCCAGGTCTGTAGGATTACGGCTGCTCAGGGCAGGTGGGCAAGGTGAGTTTGTTGCCAGGCTTGTAGGACTGAAACATATAATCCACAGGGCCAAGAAAAGAGAGAACAGTCCTAGATGACAAGCCCTAGCCATAGTCTTCTCATTATTTGCAATATTTCCCTGTGAGATAACTTTGTGATATTTTTTTGTGTGGCTATGTCATCATGAGTGTCTTTGGTAACTGTATAGGCTCACTACAGTATCCAATGCAAACAATGCCAATGCCATCTCCAAAGGAAGAAAATAAACTCCTGACTAACCAGGAAATTAAATAATAAAGCCAAACCCTTTTCTTTCTCTATTACTCTTCATCATCTGTTCAGATTATATTCTGTTATTATTTAGTAGAAACTGTAGTTTGTTAGAGAATTTAAATATAGATTTTTTTTCTTTAGACCTGGCCCAGCTTTTAACTTTTGAAAGCCAGTCTAGTATTTCAGGAATTCTGCCTGCATTACAGAATTTATAGTAAACCTATGAGTGGACAAAGGAACAGTAGTAGGAGCACAGAAAAGATAAGGGATGTCAATGATGAATCCAGTATTCCTCGTAAAACTCAGAGCTACTGATTATGCCGTCAGAGATCGGGGATACGTAAAATATAGCTAGATCAAGGACTTTAGCCTTTCAAAGTGGTGGGAGATGAAAGCTGGAAGAAGCAAGTTTTGGTAGAAGAAGCTGAACTGAGAAGGCCGAAGCCGGATAACAAGCCACCTGCCTGCATGATGAACTTAAAACCAGCTTTGGGATGCCTCAGAAAGAAGAAAGGCTAAAGAGGACTGAGCAGTTGTCTTCCCCAGAGCAGGCGACAGTAGGAACCAGCTGGCCTGCTTGTGTGAACAGTAGCTTATATGGCATGTGAGTGTTACTTACATGTCACTACATGTGACTTACATGTCACTACTTTTACTGCTCTCCCGAGGAAACGTGTCCTCAGATGCATTTGCTGCATGCAGCCTCCCTATCAAATGTAGTGAACACCAGACTGCTGTCTGTGAATAGGTAATGGTGCTTCCCCACCACTTCAAAGTCTGTATTTCACTATTTTTTTTCACCATGATGTTGAAAGAGATTATTTTTCTCTTTCAAAAACCACAACCACTGAGAAATTAATGAAGGCTGCTGTTTTTGAAACTCCCAGAGGGGTGATCCTGCCTCTCCAAGCTTTGCTGTGATTTTTGCCTAGGAACCAAGCACTAGACTGGATCCTCACTGCTGATTAAGATTCATAACTGCAAGCACAAGTGTCTGAGAAAGCATGATGGAAGAGTCAGCACCCGAAGATTTGTTGGGAAATGGAGACAGTAGTCTTGTCATCGGTTTGTGTGCTTCATTGCCCGGTGGTGGATGGCACCAAAACCAAGACAACTTCATTCTTGGATTGCATCTTGCTCATGGGCCACCCCAACTGGCAAACCCTATGTTTGGGTCACATCTGACTCACTTGCATAAGACTGCTGACAAATATCTGGGTCTTTCCTGTGCCAAAGCAGTGAGACAGCAAAGTCTCGCTGCCTTAGAGGAGGCACATGGAGACACCTGAGGAGGATGTGGGAGAGTGGGAACCAGCTGAGAAAACAGCCATGCTAGGCTGTCTTTTTGCTCTTGATTTAAAGGTGAGGGAGATTTAGGCCTGCTGAATCTTAAGTATGTTAATAAGTAATTTATAAGTATGTTAGAGAGAAACTGGATAAAAGAATGAGGCAAGGAAGAGTGGTCATTGACAAGGGGTCAGGAAAGGAAGATGGGCAGAAGAAAGGCATCTTTGTGCATGGTGGGAAAGGACTGCAAAGGGTTCTTGGCCTCAGGGAGGTGACATGCCCTACCAGCCCTTCAGAGGGTGGCACAGTGCCATCACCTGTGCCTGACTCGGGAGGTTGCTGACACCTCTCATACCTTGTGCTGGTTTCTCCAGGGTGCCAGCTGCCAAACCGGTGTTGCTGGGAGGAGGAGGAGCCCTGGGGCCACAGGGAACTCGTTGCCTCCCTTGTCTGTGTGTGGTCTCCCCTACATAAGCCTGGCCCCGAAGGCTTTTGTGGAAAACGGCAGTCCCTGCTAGGACATGTTGCTGCTTCTTTATCAGCTACTGTGGCTGTTGCTGGTTGCTTTATTGTGAGCAGACGCCGTTTGCTCAGCTTATTGACTGGAAATTGCACACAGCTGCAGGAGGGAAAAGTGAGCCTGAATTATCTTACCTGCCAAGGCTGTTTAAATGAAAACTTCAAACTCTCCTTCATCCTCCCATAACACTATTTAATTTATAACTGAGTCTCAGATTCAGAAAGCTTTTGAAACACGCTAATAGATAGAGGTGAATTAAGATTTGGACAAAACTGATCCTTCCTTAGTGTTGCTTTGCAGTTACATGCCACATATGTGCCAGGCAATATAGGATTATGGAGCAAAGGATGCTGTGGAGCCTGCTGCTGTAAAAGAAGTACTCCTTCATCAAACACATCAGATCTATTAACCTCCCCACCTCCCCCTTAAGTCGTGTCACTATCATTGAAATTGCACTTTGAAAATGTGTGACTGCAAAGAATGGTTCACCATTAATTTAGGAAAAAGCTACAGTCACAGTCTGAACCTGGCTGACAATGTTTTTAATAAACCTCAATAGATTTTGGAGTCGAGGTATTCAAGCAGAAGAGAACTGAACCTATCCAGAACATAGTTTCTCAAACTATGTTAGAAGACCTGTTTTATTGTTTGGTTAAGGTAACTTTTCTCACTAAAATCTTTAACTCAGACTGTCGTCACCACATCAGCTCTATAACTACATCTGTGGTTTCTCTTCCTCATTTCTTTTTTTTTAAGAGAAAAGTGGAGCTTGATTTTGTGGAGGCAGTGGAGAAGACAGTGCCTAAATTTCCATAACTAAGTCAAGGGTCTCTAAGACAAGAGGCTTTGACAATCAGTGGAGAGCAATACATCGCTCCAGAGGGGAGTTTATGCCTACGTGTATTAGGTCTCTTCTCTGGAAGCACAAGGGCTCATCCAGGGGATGTGCAGTGAGGGAGCAGCATCCTGCAGTGGGGATCCGGAGTTAGTCTGACAATCCTCTGCCTGCCATTTCTGTAAATAGGCTTAAAAAAATTTTGGACCCTACAATTTTACATCCTGGTTTTTAGCATATAGTGCTCATTCAAAGTGAAGCAATGTGCTGACAGTCTTTGGTTTTAATGGGTCTGCTTAGTGAGCCTTTTGCAGTTTAAGCTCAGCACCTCCTGCAAAGCAGAAGCAGAAGCAACCATTACCTTAAGGCCAGGCAACTAACAGAAGACATTTTACTTAAACAGGACTTTCCCGGGCATTGTAGTAATCATTTCTGTCAGGTAACATTCCTGTTGAAGTACTCATTCACAGCTGTGTAATCATGGCAAATTCTGATTATCCCATGGAAAATCTGGAAACAGAACTTAAAAAGGTTGAACCGCTTTTCCAGGAAAATTACAAGCTACTCTGTTACAAGATCAGTTCTCAGCTCACATTTGTATTCCAGACAAGTTAATGCATCACTGAAATGTCAAAGGACACAATGTTTTTAGTACTGACAAGAAGAGAAATACCAGTACTACTACTAAGTGGGAAACCTTTGTTTTTAAGCTGTGGTGTGCTTAGATGCATATAGAAATGGCCTTAAGGGACCTGAGAAATAAAATATAGCAGGAGAATATTAACATAAAGGCTTATGCAAAGAAGTTAGGGAAAGTATTAACTTTTACTTCTTCCCTGGAGTAGACACAGACATTTCAAAGGAATTCTGACCTGAAGTTGGTAAACAGATAAATCCTTTTCATCTTACTGTTTATGAGAAAGAGAAGAAGGCTTGTTGGAGTAGCCCGGCAAAATTACAAGGATTCACATTCTTGGCCAGTGTCCACTATGGGACTCCCTTTCTCCTCACTGAGTACATCAGACTGATGTACTGCACGCACTGAAACAGCCCCAGAAGGAGTTGTAGTAATGCTCTGCTCAAAGTAGCTCATGGAAAATACTGAGATGGTTCATTGCTGAAAATTTCCCTGATGTGTTTGTGCAGACTACTATGCAAATATATTTAGTACATTAATCTGTTTCCTTAGAAATTGATTCTGCCTTACGGGGTATGCTGGATGGTGGCCTACTGCAAGTGCTTCAAAGAGTAGCACAGACCTTGACAAAAATAATCATAATTATAACGTATGTAGAGTTCTTGCTTTTCAAATGCCATGCATTTGGAGATATATCTAGACCAGCAGAGAGGAGAGGATTTAGAAAAGGTCGCAATATGAAGCTACAGGAGTTTTCTAGGATAGCAAAATCTCAGCCTTTACTTAACACCACAGCAACTCTACCAGCATCATCTGGAGTTTTGTGCCTGCAACAGTAGCAAAAAACCTTGTGAATAACTACATGGGCAGGCTGCAATGAAGAGAAAAACTGGGCTTAATGATCAAAAATTTCCTTTCTAAGTAACTGTGCGATGAATGCAAGGGAAGAATCATGATTCATGAAACTTTTTGTCCAGTGGACAATAAAATGCAGCATCATAAAACTAGAGAAATTCAAACTTCTGTTTTGGAGAACAAACTGCTGCTTTGGATGAAGTAAACCAGCTCTAAATTGTAGAATTGTAGTGGAGGAAATGAGTACTGGGGTTTGTCTGCAGAAATCCGGTGCTGCAATTTCTTGGGGAGATGTTAAGGTGACGTTTGTGATAGGAGAACAGACACCATAAAACGCTCTTGTTGGAGGAGTGGTAATGCCTTTTGGATCAAAGGCCTGATGATCCTCTGTCAGCACCACATTCCCTGTGCCTCCTTCTGCCTGTTCCCTCTTCCGGCTCCATCCAGGTCAGCACTGGACCAGGAGGGGAGCTTTGAAGGCAAAGCTGCTGCAGTCTGCTTAATTGAAGAAAAAACAGGGCTTTTGGATATGGCATATTCTGAACCTTGGGACTCTGCAAAGGAAGGTCTAGTTCAGTGGTCCTTTCCAGGATGAAGATGAGCATCTGTTATGTTCCCTGCTCTCTTACTAGTACAAGTACTTCAAGCATTGTCCCTCTAGAGTGTAACATCTGCTGTGGCATATTGAAATTCTAGACATTTAGAAAAGTGATCAGAAATATCAGATTATTTCAGCCAGACACAAACCCAGAAATTACTGGGAACATTTTTTAGAATATCTGTGGACACTGTATTTCCAGCCAGTTTTGTTTCAATGCAATTCATGCATTACAACAGGAGACCAGAACAAGGAGAATTCTGGTTTGCTGAACTAGGGGAAAGACCATTTAATGCATTTTTATCCTACAGCATCCCAGACAGAAGCTGCTGGGTCCTTGAGCTTTGTATGAATTGTGCACAGAAGAACTTGATGCACGTCTTCCCAAGTGGAAGGGGCGTCATTCACAGAGCAAAATGAGTGAGCCCCTCATCCCTCCAGGCTGTGTCATATTTTCTCACATTTCAGTAGGTAATGAGCCATGAAGCTTGAGGTCAAAGGTTCCCAGAACTGGTTAAGGATAGTTATCTCCCCAAACCAATGGCTCTGGGGTTGTGATTCCACTTTCAGTGGCCAAAACATTCTAGGAAAAAAAAATGCCATTAAAATAATTTTTGTGTTTTTTTAAACAACCACCAAGCCATTAGAGAGGTTTTTGGAAACCATTGTGAGGGAAGGCTGAACAACAGTAACATTTAAGAAATGTGAAATGGGCAGACTGCTTTTCTAACTTAAATGAAACAAATTCAGCTTTAAGAAGGGTAATGTACATAGGAGCTCAACATCAATCGCAGAAGAATTCACAGGTATTATGTGAAAAATTTGGCACATTTTCTGCATCTTTAGTAGAAAAGGTAAGACAGAAGTATGTCTTTATTTTTCAGCTTTGTGATCAGTACATTCATCTCTCTAGAAGCTACTGTGCAGCTCAAGTCCTCGTGTTCTCTTCTTCCTTAGATCTGATGACCGCAGTCATTGCACCACATATCATTTTAAATCCCTCACGTTTAGATTTTTATTTTTAGGCTGACTGCATGAAGAAATGATCATGCTCTGGGCTGGTTTCCGTTTAAGGAGCTTATCTGCAAGGAATGGATGGGTGTTATTGGAAGATTATATGGCGGGTGGAGGAAGACACACATTTCTATTTGCATGCAATTATAGATAGGAGGAACATATCACTAAAGCAGTTCGGTGGGGAATGTGATTGGAGCACAACAAGGAGAAGAATGGTCCAGTGGATCTTCATTCAGTATCAAGAGAGAAGCAGCACCACTTGGACAGGAGAGTGTCTGGAGGTTGGGAGGCCATCTGTCTGCTCCTTTGGTGAGAGGAAGGTACAGCACATCTGGGTGCGTACATACACATACGTGTGCACCCAACAAGAACAGCAGAACTGAGCAACTGCCTTTTTTCCATGCAAGGTGATTTGCAGTTGTCCTTGACAACAATCCTTGACTTTAGCTTTCCTAATCTGTGCTTCAAAGTTCTGTCTTGGGCCAGGAAACACAGCCTTGAACAAGTTCAGAATTTCTGTCAGCATTAGCGGCAGTCTGTGCTATCAGCCCTTGGCAGGGAGCTGGCAAGAGGCCAGGGCTGCAGTGCTTCGAGCTCTGCTACCAGTTGCAATGTCTGGAGTGAGTTCAAAGTTGGGCAAAATGCCTTTGCATCTGTGAATATGAGCTTTTTGCTTTTTTTTTTTTTTCTATAGCCAGGATGTGGTTCTACATAAAAGATATTGTGAGTTTGGTCCACAGACCTACCTGTTGCTATAATCAATTATTGCTGTTGCATGAAGACCCAGGTAGGTTTATAAGGAACCATCCCCAAACCCCCACCTGGTCTGTTCTGGAGATCTACGTAGGAGGTACTTACGGGGGAGCAGAAGACAAGTGCTCTTTCCTTGAATGAGCCCAACTGAACATTTGTTCCAATTGCTGTCACCAAAACTGGAGACTCTCAGCATCTACAAGGATCTCTGAAAGAAGAGACTCCAGTTGTTGGTGTGAAATATTTTTTATATTTCTTGATAAGGATGATGGTATTACTTGGATCTGATCTTGTGAAACAGAGGAAGACACCAACTTGTCAGGCGGATCGTCTGATTGCCATTCAGATACCAGCACTGGCAGTGTAGTTAGGGAAATTAAAGGCTAAATCTCCTTTCTGCTCTATATCGCAAGTAACAAGATCTTTGTTTTTTTTTTCCTAAAAGTCCAAATGATTTGCCTTTCAGAACACTCTCTGGAAACCTAATGGAATGACTTTACAGCCCCATCTGACCTAGGTTTGTCATTATCCCTGCTTATTCAGAGGGTGCTTTTTGTAGCAGCTATATAATAAGCACTGAGATTTCGCAAACTGAGGTTTGTGGAAATCCCCTAATACAATGCTTGTGTATTGTCTAGCATTCTTGTATGTTGAAGAGCCTCCTCCATGAATTTTGCTTCTGTATCTTGCACAAGTGATATCCAGCTTCAAAGTCTGTCATTTAAGCAGGTTACTTCATTTAAAATGCTGTTAGAGACATCATTGGAACAAGAAGGAATTATCAATGCTCTCTGATAAAGCACTGCCAGGACCTCTCAATTGATTTTTGCGGCTGGGGTGATGATTTGGATCTTTTCTTTTGTCCTATGACAGTTAAAAATCCAGATATCTTTGTTCAAGAATGAATTTTCCTTTTTAGTGATGTTTTTTAAAAGAAACAATTAGGTTTTAACTTTATTCTTACACAGTTGCATGCAAACTTGAAAACAGATTAGAAATAAACAGAAATATCAAAATAACGTAAAGAAATTGGGATCTCCTAAAATCTACTGACAGAGGAATTGTTATGAACTATAAGTCTTCCTAGCATTTGGATTTTTTCTCTGAAAGATCCTTAAATTCTTGAATGAAATATGAAAAAAACCCCCAAGATTTTCTTTTATATTAATGCATAGTCAAGACCTTCCTTAATGTAAATCTCAGAATGAATTCTGTGCTATGCTTTGACTCAATGACTCTGTGTTAATCTGAAGAATGTGGTAGTGATCTACAGGTTGTAAAACTGCACGGTAAATAGCTCTCAGAAGACCTCTGCTTACAGCCTGATATATATTGCTTTTTCTTGGCTTTGTCTCTTTAGCTGATTTCTTCTTCCTTATAACTTTAATCTGTTGCTCATGTGGCTTTTCTTTTATACTGAATTAAATTTATGAGACTGTTGAGCACATGGTGGATGGAGACCTCACGCTGAATTCCAGCAAGTGCTGCAGAGACCATGAACTCTATGGATGGTGAGATCTGAATCTGGCACTACCTAGAGAACCAAGCCTGTTTCCTTTGTGCTGGATTCCCACTGATGTCCAGAGGATGGTGCTACTTGCCTTGTTAAGAATTTCTTCTCTGAGTAAGAACTGCAGAAAATCTCTCCAGTATCATGGCATTATCTCCTCAGCATTGTCTGTTTGTCGAAACCAGCCAGGACCCTCATTCCCAGAAATGAGAAGTGAATTACAGCAAATATTGTCATCTGTCTGTTCTGATTGGTTAAAGATGAGTTTCACTGATTTTGGTGGGAAGTCTGCATTAGGAATAAAATTCAAACAGGAACATGCCATTGTAGTAGAGATTTTAATTCAGTATAATTTTGTCTTTGTATAATTCAATTTTAATTCAATATAATTTTCTCACAGGCCAGAATTCTTATGAGAATGTGTTTACTATAATATGCTGTGGCAAGGGACAGCACCATCTCAGGGTAGCCTGGTCCAGATGCATCTTCTCTTGACTTTGGTGTGGTCTTGAAGTCTGCTACTTATAGTGTAGTATGGGGTGATGCGAAATTAGCTAATAACAAGTTGTTGAAGATTTAGAGAAAATGTTTTCTTTTGATGGGAATATGTTTCTTTCACAAAAACTGGTTTTGGTAAACACTGAAATTATAAAAGCTTTGGTAAATTGTTAAGATTCCACTTCGCATTGGATGCAAAAAGTGGAGTGATGAGCTAGCAAGCCAGCTTTGTCACCCCTCTGGAGTCTACTGGCAAGTGACGTCAAGGAGAAAACTGGAAAACAGGTTTCTGCCTTTCCCTGACTTCAGACATCAGCTGTTGCTAAAGACAACCAAAATCCATGGCTAAAAGCACATTGGACACAGGAGGCTCTTAAACTTCTGGTGTTTGCAGGGGAGAGCAGCTGTGGCCCAAATCAGTCTGTCTGCTCCACCAGGCTTGGGAACATGCTGCATTTGGAAGCATGGAAAATGGCATGGATGGATATTTCAACATACACACTGCCAGTGGGAAGCACCTTCCTGTCTGGAGCACCTTTATCTGAGCGACTGTTTGGCCCATGGACATATCTGAGCAGGTTTCCCAGGGTGGTGAGCTGTGGTGGGGGAGTAGGAGCACGGGATGCCAATGGCTCCCAGCTCCCTCCTGCCAGACTTGAGAGCCTGGTGCTTCAGCAGGGTAACTTTGGGCTTTGTAACAGTCCTAAAGTTCCTTCAGCATTAGTTGTTCTTAGCTGGAAATCCAATGACTGCATTTTGGACTCCTTTCTTTCACTCATATTGTTTTCCTGAAAATCCTTAAGAACAACCAAGCTGTCCTGGAGCTGCAGTAAGATCTGAGGCGAACGCACTCACTGTGTCCCTTAGCTTCTCCTTCATCCTTGCTCATTCTCTGCATACAGTTTTCTCCTTTCCTCCAGTTTCTGGAACATATGTAAATAATTAACTTACAAATTATACAAGCTTATCACACTATATCCTAACAGATGGAGAAACGCATTAAGCTGATTTGTTCAGGCAGCCACATGCTAGACACAGACCCAGAAAAAACAAGGAAATGAGGAGCTACCACTTTGTAACTGATCTCACGGCTGCTACTGCTGCCTGCAACATTACAACCCATTTACTGTAATCTTAATTCTGTCCCACCCAGCCCTTTAATCACACTCCTTCCCCTATCAAATAGCAGTTGTGAAAGTTTATTTCTAGTGCAGCAGGGTGATGTGGTTACAGTATGAATCCAAATCATGTGTAACCCAGCTGGTTCACGTCACCCTGGCAATTGTGCTGGGATGTGGGCATCGGTCCAGTCTTGCACTCAGGAGCTGTTTCAGAAGCACTGAATCAAGGGTGGAGCATCACGGATGGCTAGAGATTATGGCTGGTCTGCTTGACATCTTGGCTTGGTGAACTCATATAAAAACCTTGCCCCCTAATGATAGCAGTAGATGTGAGACAAAGGTGTTTTAATGCTGAGAAATGCTCTCGCACTTTGGTGTGCAGAGAAAGGGTTCTGTAAAATGTGGGTGTCACTTGGGTTAGGAAGAGCTGCCAACTAGAATAGAAAAAAAATAGGTTTAATTTTTTTAAAACCAGCTTGCACAGAGTAGCTTTTGCTAGAGCAACAGATTTACTGAAGCTGGGACTTTAATGACAGTAAACCCATTTGCTGCTCTATGTGATACAGTCAATGGCCAGATGAGAAGGATGTGCTATACCTGGTACCGTTCTTGTGCAGCATTAGCCCTTCTGTTCATTTCATTTGCCAAGGGAAATCAGTGGATCACTCAGGTAATCTAATCAGTCATGTAGATTTGAAACCTATCTCTCTCGCTTGATGGGGAGTAGAAGAATAATGCAACACTTGCAAGCTGAGAAATTACTGGTTTTTTACAAAAGGATGCTATGTTGCTTGGCATCCACTACTCTTCTGTGGAAATTTCGCCAGGACACCACAGCAGTATCTTGCAGATACTCAGCAGCTCTTCACTTGCTGACTTTTGGATCAGCTGCAAAGTACTCACAGCAGATCACAGCCCAGGTGAATTTTCCATGCCTCTTATTGTGGGCTGCATAAGCTGCTATAATTCTGCTACTGTGCTAAGCTGATCCAGACCACTCCTGGGTACCCAGAACATAGGTACGTGCTGAGGGGAATGTGACCCTTGAACCAAAGCTGAGGATCAAACCTGACCAGCACCACTGCCCTGCACTTACATTGAGTACTGGGTTGTTTGCTTTGTCTAAAGAGCTTTGTGTCTTTGTTTTGGGGGCAAAGCTGAATTTGTGAATATCAGTCTTACAGAGGAAATTTCCTTTTTTAAAAATGTCTTCCCATGGAATTAGCTTTTCTGCTCTCTCTTCCCTGCTGGAATGGTCCATGTGGGTGCATGTTCCTCACAATACAGCAATGTCCTGGAAGGAGAGATGATGGAACTCTGGAAGCACTTCCTGTGGGAACATGTGTGCTGTGTGTGCAGGCTGTTCTCTGACATAGGAAAGCTGCTCATCAAAGTCTTCTCTTGGAACTACATGACTGCTTTTAGCTTTTGGGTCTCTTTGGGTCTCTCCAGAGTTTTTTTCCTGACCACCTGTGAGAGATACTTGTGCAGTGTCTAATTCTTGTCTTTCTCACTTTACTTTTAGGGCTATATAAATCTTAGACAAGTATTGCCAGATCTGATCCCATTATGCTAATTCACCCAGAGATTTGCTGTTTCCATTTCCACAGCTTTTGTACTCATTTGACATACTTACCTCTCCTCCAGACTGCTTTTCTGATAGGAAAGCTTTCCTATGGTGGTTTCACTGCTGAAACTCTACTTTGACACGCAACAGCCATCTGGAAGGACATTGAACTGGCCCTTACCCCATCCTCTGCTGCTGCCGTCTCCCAACTGTCCTGTTTTCACACCTTCATCCCAGCATGCAGCACTTAGGTGCATCCCTGAAACCTTCCAAAATTATCTTTTTTCCCCCCAGCTCCACCTTTGGAAATGGAAGTCTGGGTTTTCCAGCTTGCCATTTCTCTGAGCCCTGTGCAACCGTGCGAGTCCAACGAGCCCAGCCCTGCAGCCAGGAGGTGTCACAGCGGCTGCACGGAGCCAGCCCTGCCTGCATGCAGCTTACATCTTGCCTGCATCCTGCCTGTGGTCCTGCTTGTGGCCCTACCTGTGGGGGTAAAAGGCCTGCTGGTGCCCATGCACACATGCTCTGTGGAGTGCAAGGGCTTCGACTGAGCTTTACAGGGAAGGGCTGTGCTGTTTCATAGAGTCATGGAACCATATAACCATAGAATGGTTTGGGTTGGAAGGCACATTAAGAGGTCATCTACCCTACCACCCCTGCCATGGGCCCAGACATCTTCCACTAGACCTGGCTGCTCAAACTCCATCCAAACTGGCCTTGAATGTTCCCAGGAATGGGTCATCTACCACATCTCTGGGCAACTTGTTCCACTGTTTTGCCACCTTCATTACAAAAAACTTCTTTCTTATATCTAATCTGGCTCAATCTTCCTTCAGTTTAAAACCATTACCCCTTGTCCTGTTGGAACACGACATTGGCATTTGCTGTGCTTAGTACAGAGTGCCAGGCTGAAATAACGCTGAAATAACACTGAAATGCCAGCTGTTGCTGGGCATTTCTGCTCTGCTGTAGTCTGTCAGGGTTGTAGTGAGTTCACTGTGTCATCCCACACTGGACCATGCTCAGCCTTCCTCCTCAGTGAGACCCACCCTCGTGGCTCGCCTGTGCAATGCCTGGCTTTTGCTGTTTCTATTTATGTTACTCTGTCACTACTCTGTGCAACTGGGGCAGTGGCTTTATTGAGATATATTCCAGGCAATATTTTGAATATAAATATTTATGGGTAGAATTTTCAGATATTATCTAGGAGCACAAATCCTGCTGCATGTCAGTGTGATTCATATTCCTACAAGAACATTGGGAAATGCAGCTCCACACATTAATAATGACAAAAACTTGTCTGTTGCTGTGGTTTGAGAATATGGCAGACTAATAGGAGTTCCTTGTAGAAACACCTTAACCTCAGCTAGTGCTGAATGCAGGGCTATATTTAGCTGGGAATAAAGTACATTTTTGAATTCTAAATTCTGAAGTTGCAAAGTGGCATTTAGAAAAGAAAGAAAAAAGGTATTATTATTCCTAGCTTTTATTCTGTATAAAATCCTACTGCTTTTGAGATTTTTTTTTCCAAAGCTTTCTTTTGAGTGCAAGATACTACTACTTTTTTAAGCCTTTAAGCCCTCTTTTTAAATGTTCTCATGATTGCTACTCCCATAGGAAGAGAAACATTTGCAAATAAAAAAGTATGAGTGACAGTTGCTCACAATGTCTGCATCCACAGCAAAATTCAGAAAGAAAGAAAGAAAAAGAAAGAAAGAAAGGTATTTTTCCTGACTCACCATTTAAATGATAAAATGTCCATTAATAGGCTCATATTACAGAATTATAATTCTAACCTTTTCAAAGGGTTTCCATCACTGCAGATCTTGCAGCTGGTCCAATTACAGTATGGCATAAACATTTGCTGTAGAGTTTGATTTAATTATAGGAAGACTTTCTGTAAGGTCAGTGCTGCGGTTACAGAACTTATGTTCGTCAGGTATTCACTTTAATTACAGTTTTGGTTTTGATGCTGGGCCTGACTGATCTTCATGTGTTTTGTGGATGCTCTCCTGTGCTATACTAGTGTTAGACAGATCACTCACTGCTTAGAAATACTGAGTCTGGCATTCAGTGTTATCTCTAGCACAGCTCCGTGCTCACATTTTTGGTGTGTTTTTGTTCCCCCAGTGGGTAAGACCTCCTGTATCTGGTCATAAAATGGGCTGGAGGTGGGAGTATCATGTTGTACAGGTTTCACATGAGTAGTAAGGCTCAACTAGATGTCATATTCCAGGTGCTCCTCCCTCCTGCACTGAGGCTGTGTCCTCACTGCAGGTGCTTGGTGAATCTGAGTCACCAGCAGAGTTTCATGTCCTGGGCCCATGATGCTGGAGAGAAGCCATAGCACTGTCCTGTTCATGCCTGGGGTAAGAATACGTCAGGCGGGTGAGATTTCGGCAGAGCTATGCTTTGATTCTTCCCCTCTGTCCTGTAACTACTTTGCAAAAACACCCACTCCTCTGCTAATGTTGGCTTTGATAAGCCCCTTCTAGATCCTAATGAAGACTTCCCATCATATTGACTCCACAGAATCACCTACAAAATTTTGCCTCTTTTCAGTTGTCTTTCTCTTTGTAGGGGCTTCCCGTGACAGAATTTGTTATTTGGCCCAATCCAGAATAATTCTTTCCAAAAAACATTAGAAGTGCACCAAAAATGCAGGAAGTGGAATGGGTTTGTAAGGAACAAATTGTGGTAGACAAGCCCAATTTTCTTTTTTTTTTCTCCCTCTTTTTTACTTTTCTTTTCTTTGTAATTACAAAATTTGATGGTGTCAGGAGCAGAAAAGTCAGGATTACTGATGTGCCAATATAGCACATGTGTTCTAGAGGCAAATGAAGGAGAGCGGGGTGGGGGAAAGGATCCAGAGGACATGAACGCTGCTAAGGGGAGGGAAGGGACATGCTGGAGTGCAGTGCTTTGTGTCATGTCCCCTCAACCCTGTGCACTGACAGTGCTAATGGGAAAATACAAACATCCCCCTTTGCATCTCAGCTATTCTCCCCTCCCTGGCAGAAAATCCCTGTGGAAGCCATATTATCTCACTGTCATCAAGCACTTTCTGTACATTTATGTGTAACAGTTACTTCTTGCTAGTTAATGACTGTTCTCTACAGCGTATTCCTCACTTGTTCCTGAAAAATATTGTTTTAACTGTTTCAATCAATTGGCCTTCAAGCGCTTTCCTCAGGAGACTATTCCAGTCTTTCTGTAAAGAAAACAGAATTTATTCTTCAATAGTCAGCAAAACGTTTCCTTCACTAAGCAAGGGAACAGTGCTGTAGGAGAAGGCCTGTACTGGCAGGGGAAGTGAAGGGGGCTTAAGACATGAGATATAAAAATAACATGAAGAAAGAGATACTGATAACAGGCTGGACATCTAAGACTCTGCTGGAACTAAACATTTAACTTTTGGTTTTTGTATCCTTTACTTTTCATAGCAGCAGGAAGGAGGAATTTGTTTTTCCATTATAAAAAGTGAATTAAAAGTCTACTGATGTTCTTTTCTAGTGCTGAAGAACTTTGAAGTATGACGGTAAAATGGGAAATGGGTTAATATTCAGGGCTGGCAGTTTTGAAGGTACCTAAAGAACTTTGTTGGCTGAGCTCTCTCTAAAGCTGCGGAAGAGTGGAGTGACAAGCTACATAAACTCTTTTTCAAAATCCTCTGTTTAAAGAGCATGCTTAAAGCAGAGGTCAGAAGCAGAAGGCAGAAAGAGTGGTACAGATATCCATGTAGTGATTAGTCCTAAGGTTGGCAGAAGTAATAACCAATTATTTGTTCTGCAGCTTTGTCTCTGACCTGCATGTTTATGCCAGGCCCCCACTGGCCAAACACACAGGGAAAATAAAGTCTCAAGGATCTTGCTTAAATGTTTTATTCATTGCATTAATTTTAGCCTGAAGAGCTATTTTCCCTTGGGGATGAAGGCCTTAAGATATGGTTCAAAGGACTGAGTGTAACTTAGCCAAGAAGCTGTCCCTGAAACTAATGAGAGTCAGACTAAACCCTTTGTACCATTTGGACATCAGTCACTGACACTCAAATAGGTTTGCCCCGTGGTAAAACCCTTTTCCCTAATAGTGGTTGAATTGTCCTTTTGGGTTTACCCTAGAGGGTAAACATACCCCACAGTGCTATTCAGTACTGCATGTGTACAGCATGCAGGAGAGAGAACCCAGCAGCTTCAAGAAATATGAAAAACTACGGCCTTCATTTGTATAAAACGATGCTGTGAGCAGAGTTTGGGTTGTAGATGCTGGTCCAGTCCTTTGAGATCGAACACACCAGTGCATAGGCTTAGATTTCAGAGCAGTGCTGTGAGTGAATTGCTGCTCAGGACTGGGAGCTGCTGCTGTTTCTATTCAGGCAGCGTAGAGATCTTCAGAAATGTTTAAAAGATCAACCAGGAAAATGGCTGTTTGAAAACAATATCAGGTGGATTTAAACTCTCAGTAATGTTGTTGCTTCACTCTGCTTTTGCTGGCATGCCCAGAACAGCTGTGCTTGATGGCTCCCCACAGGCAGGATGACTTTGAAAGTCAAGTAGCTGGTTTTGTAATGTCATCTTTCCTGGCATGTCTTGAGGTTGTGGCTGGTTCAGATGGGATTGTGAGGGAGCTTGGGAATTATAGGGATAGACAGGAAAGGGGAAGGAGGATGTAGAAGTGCTCTTGGATGTGTGGCACTGATTTGGTGGATATTTCTCATAAGAAAACTGCTGGGTAATGAAAAGTGAGTGGAGGCAGTATGGATTTGCACATTGCTTGGGAATGCCTTGTGTCAAGATGACAGAGGTGGGGACATGGTTCTATGGCCTTGAAGGTATGGGTCCTTCAGTGTGTGCATTTCCCAGGGGCTGAGACTGTGGGTCAGGGCAGTCAGAAGAGCCCATGCTTGGCTGTGACCCAAAGCATGAGGCTTTTATCACTGCACTTGTGCTGGAGAATAGGAATGGAACTAGAGCTGGAGCCAGGCAATTGTGGGTGGCAGGAACCTCACTGTGGTCAAACATGGAGACCTCACTCCTTTTCCTTGATCTCACACTCCAGACAGTGTTAGCCAGTACAGAACACGAGGAATTGGCGAGCTACACGCTGTAGTTTGGGCCAAGGAGCAAGAGCAAGACTCGCTCTAGGCTCTACAAACACCTGAAAAAAAGGACACAGACTGGAAAGAGGGATAAGCCTGGAGTCTATTGTGAACCTAAGCTGTTAATAAATACACCATGTATAGCCCAGCCAAGCTCTGGGCTCTGTTGCAGACACCTTCCTGTCTCTTGAGGTCTGACTGCCTTCATGGTCCAAAATCTACCTGCCTTCTCAAGACCTTCAGGAGGCCAGTACAGCCATATTCTCCTATTTTAGAATCACTCAAGCAAAGAGATTCTTTTCCCCATCCTTGTCCTTTCATTCTCCATATACTTGTTCCCTGCCCCAAAAGACAAAAGAAGGGAACCAGCACCACCTCTTTGATCCTTTCCTCTTTATGTGCTTGAGAACCAGACCTTTGGCTTAAATATTCAGGCCTAAGACTCTGCATGCTCTGGAGGAAAATACTAAGGGATTTCTAGCTTGGCTGCTCTTGCGTGAACTGAGAGGATTCCTGCAGTCTCTGTCTATGCTAGCCTTGCTAGTGTGGACTCAAAACCAGCCTGGGCAGAAATCTAGGAGGAGGAAATAGGACTTTGTAAATCTGGATTGCATTTTGCAGGGAAGTCCGGAAAGCCTGAAAGCTGTTTTCAAACAGAAAGAGGCTAAGGGCTTCTGACAAAGGAAGGATGAAAATCTGCATGAAGCAAGAAAGCAGGACAGTCTCTCAGGTTCCTTTTTGCAGGTGTAAGCTACAGGGGTTTAGATGGGAAGAGGGAGAATGACAAAGAAGGACCCTGGAAGTATTTGAACCCATTTCTTGCCCTCTCCTTGTGACAAAGTAAGTCATGGAGCTTTCAGAGACTGAATCCACCATCCTCCCTGCTTCTCTTCTGAGCAGGGATCTAGGGGCCTGGTCAGAGGTGTGTGAGACAGGGTTCACCTCCATGTAGTTCTTGAGGCAGAGAAGGGCAATGGTGGGTAAACCCTCCCCTTTTCTCCATCATGTGCTGGAAGTGGGTGATGCTGGAACCTTCCTGTCCCTTTGTCCCAAAGAAAGGCTGCTCTTCTGTGGGCATGGCTGATGGCAGCAGGATTGTCTGATACCTACAGGGCTTCTAGCCCAGCATGAGGCAGGGAGAGTTGTAGCTTTAGACTGATCTTCTCTGGATTCCTTATGTGGGGTATTCTTCAGTTGACCACTTCTTTCCCACTTCAACCAAACTGGCTGTTGGCTAAAGAAAGCTGCTAATTGAAGGACAAAACCATTCTTCCCTAAACGGTGAGGCCATCTGGTCCCATCTCACACCTTTTTACAAAGGCAGTGCCACAAAACCTCCAATCTGTTCATCAGAAAACAAAGTCTGGGGGGCCATGCCCTGGAGATGTTAATATTCCTCTTTTTACGTGGCATTTCCAAGTATTCTGATGCCACTTTGCCCTTGTACTAGGCAGAATATGTTGCCACCTACTACAGAAACCGTGGACTCCTGTTTTTTCTCCAGAGAACTGTCTCTGCAATCTCTTTGTCTGGGTAAATACGAGGGCACAGGATGAGCTTTCCCTTTTTTATTGTTAGGCCCCTGCTCTGCGCCTCTCTCCTGTTGAAGTGCCACAAGTGTTGGGGTCTCCTAAGAGCGACCTCATGGTACACAAAGATGAGACAAGTGCACATGACCAGCTCAGATCTACTTGGCTCTGACATCCTGAACCAGGCTGTTGTGCAACAATCTGGAAAGCTGCCAGACCAAATCCACTAGCAGGTCTTGAGTCATGGGGCCAGTCTTAGAATTTCCTTTGCCACTAGTATTTGCCTTTTTGCTTGCCTTGTTTGTGCCCTAATTCTTGATGGCCTCACCCTTCGCATGGGCAGTTGGGAACACCCATGGAGTCTTATTGGTTGAAGTGTTTTCTAACCCAGTGCAAGTTTCCCATGGTATCCTGGTGCACTGGACTTCTTTCAGGATAGAGCTGCGCTTACAAAATTTCCCTAATTGTTCCATCCAGTGGCACAGAAGCTCCCTCTGGATATCATGCTTCAGTGTTTCACAGAGATGTATCACTCTGCAGCGAACACACACGGGCTGAGTCACAGTATTAAAAATGTCAGTGTTTTTTGTGATCAGGCAGACCAAGTGCCACCTTCAGAACCAGAGCAGTGGCCAAGCATAGGGCACAGTGATTATTTTCTGTAGTGAGTGACTCCATTCTCTTTGCATTCCAACCAAACAGCACCCCTGCTGTTTTCTGAGTCAAAGCAATATATCCCTTAGCATGTGGCATGCCAAAATTAACCACTGGGCAACAAAGCAGCAGGAAAAAAAGAGTTTGTTAAACAAAAATCTATTTAGGCAGGATCAGACATCCAGACATGGCAAAATAAGTTGCTGTATTTATCAGTGACTATGTAATCCTACTTTGAAGCTACAACAAAGAACATATAAAGACGAATGCCTTTTTGGGTACCAAAAAGTTGATCTGTCTTTGAAATGCGTGATTTTGCAACCAGGACAACAGAGGCAGATGTTTATCAGAGGAAAGTCAGTGTAATTCCCTTCAAAAGTTCTGGTTATGTCTGTGTCCACTGTGAATCTAACTCACAACTCTTTCAACTTTGATCACTTACTCAATTTGAAAAAAGTGATTCTTTAAGACAAAGCCTGACTTTCTTAATTTTCTTGATGTTGGAAATTATGTGGGAAGCTTTAATATATTTTGAAGTTGTCTCATATATGGACTTCTAAGCTCCAAGCTGAACGGAGATTATTTTCATGGTTTTTCACTGTTCGAATGTTGGCACAGCATCCATGAGCAGTAGGACCTCCAGAATCAGCCCTCCCTGCCTTCCGTGTTGCCTCAAGCTGAAAAGTCCTGTTGTGTTATATTTTATACACTGCTCAGTAAGACCTTGAAGCATAGTTGCTAAGCACACTCTTAAGACAGTTTATCTCTCTGCTTTTTTCTTATTTTCCTGTGCCTTGTGCTGCTCATGAGGTCTGCTTTTTAAAATCCAACTACTGTTCTAGCTTGAAGAAATTTCCATTTTTCTGGGGAAAGCGTACATCTTTCTGAATCAGCCAGCTGGCAGGTAATTTCTCCTGCCCACCGGACTAGTCTGGGTGTCCTTGGAATGTTCAGAGCTCCTTAAGGATTAGATAGATTTGATCATAAGTATGAAAAGGGACCTCTTCATTAAAGTTTCTCTCTTGCCTCCTTTTTATTGAGCACAGATTCTGTGGGGTGTGCCGGTTTCAGCTGGAGTAGAGTTAATTCGCTTCACAGTGGCATAGGTGGCCCAAACTGACCAAAGGAGTAATCCAACCTACATGGCATGGTGCTCAGTATATAAAATGGAGGGAAGAAGGAGGAAGGGGAGGACATTTGGAGTGATGGTGTTTGTTTTCCCAAGCCACTGTCATGTGTGATGGGGCCCTGCTTGCCTGGAGATGGCTGAACACCTGCCTGTCCATGGGAAGTGCTGAATTAATTCCTTGTTTTGCTTTGCTTTTGTGCACAGCTTTTTCTTTCCCTGGTAAACTGTCTTTATCTCAACCCATGAGTTTGCAGGCTTTTACCCTTTCGATTCTCTCCCTGATCTCACTGGTGGAGGAATAAGCAACTGGCTGCCTGGGGCTTGGTTCCTGGCTGGGGTTAAACCACAACAAGGGAAAAAGGGGAAAAGCGTGCTCAAGCCTGTCCTGCACATCAGTCCTGTCCCCTCTCCACTCTCACTAATTGAACTTGAAGTGTGTGGTGAGAAAAGGCTGAAGATATTAGATTAGAGAGTCTCACACTTCAATGAGCTGCCTTGATCTGAGAGGGAGTGAAAAGGCAGAGGGTCTTGTATTCAGAGATGATGAACCTGATATGGAAATATCGTTTTGGTGTTTTGCAGGTCACATCACAGAAAAGTCAAAAAAATGAGTTGAACAAATGGATGGGTTTTCTTCATTCTGAAAGAACCTCTAAGCAGGAGTTTCCGAGAGGTGTGTTGAGGACCCCAGGGAAATGCTCAGTAAGTTAAATACTGACAGCTCTATTCATTATTTGTCTTACACTGTGCAGTGCTTAGTGATGCACAAAGTTAGGACCTGCTGTGTTTGGTGCTGTAGAGAGCAAAGAAAATTTAAAATTGCCCTTGTAAAGACCTTGAAATCCTTGAAATCACAACATATAAGGAGCAAATGTGCCCATAGCTTTTTGGGCAAGGAGCTTTGCTGTAATGGAGGAAAGGAGAAGCAAGAACAGCTTTAACTCATTAAGAAGAATTGATGAGGTAGGACAGTGGGGTGAATGGTGAGATTTCATTTCAAAAGCCAGAAGATACAGTGAGACACAGCTCCTGAAAGTTGTAAAAACAGCGGGATTCAGTCTCTCCTGCTAATTTGACACTTGTGGCAAGCAGCTTCTGGATCTAGAAGTTAAGCATCTTCTCCTGTTCCAGAGGTGGGAGGATTATTTCAAAGGTGGAGACTGGATGGAGATGTGCCGATAACACTGCACATAGTGGCATATCTGGCATTTATGAGCTTTTCACACTGGAGGAAGCAGCTGTTCAGTGATGTTTGCTGGGATTTTAAGCACTTGGGGTTGCTGCAGAGCTTAAAGCAACTTGTGAAAGATAATTGCACAGTGTGAAGGGAAGGAAGACCTTCCGAGCAGGTGGAGAGACCAAAGTACACATCTCCTGCACAATGGGAGGGAAAGATATTTTACTGAAAAAGAAGGGTGATGTAGGAAATCTTTGTAGTTAGCTTTTGAGAACTGGAATAGGAAGAATATGACCAGGGAGAGAAGTCAGGCTGTGACAAGGCCTCTGAATGTGCCACAGCAAGAGAAGGCTATAAAGATGAAAAGACAATAGTCACTAACAATATTAGATAGACCAGGGTGCTGAGAGCTCACAGCATAGATCTCTTCACAGACATTTTGCCCTGAAGAGGAGCAATGGGGATCTTTGGAAGATAACAGGTTGATGGAAGAAAGACGTTGCTATACACAACCTTTGAACGTGGAAGAACAATTGCTCAGGAGGATGTGAACTGGAAAGGCAGATAATTTGATTTTCACAGCTGGTGGTGTTATGTCCATGGTGTGAGTCTCTGGAGAGTCTGGAACACAGGTTTTCTGTGGCTTCAGTGAATTATAAAAGGGTGACATTTGAAGGAGTTAGTGACTGGTATATGACCTCTCAGTCTCCTTACTGTGATTAAAGAGAAGTTAATGTGTTCACAGATCTGTTTTTGAGAAGTTGCCATAGTTTCTTCCGGTGTAAATAATTCTGTTCTTTTATTACCTCAGTGGGCTTTGCCTGGCCATTTACCTTTGCTTTGTTCTCTTAGGCTTCTGGACTGTTGAATGCATCATGTTCTTCCAGCAGCTGATTTTGCTGCTAAGCAGATCCCGAAATTGAAAGCCATAACCCATTTTTCGGAAGGGTCAGGAGTGGTGAGTCAGATACAGTAAGTGCATTTTAACGTTATGGTAATATGTGACAAAATTTCCTGACTAAGTTACATCAGAAGAAGCAAAGGTGGGAGGATAGAAACTGGCATTTCTCCCATGCCAAGAGATCTAACAAGTCGCAGGTGGTCACAGCAGGAACATGAGAAGAGCATGATTATGATGGGTTGTGGTGACAGCTTGTGTGCACGTGAACATTTCACCTGCTCGCTTTTCACAGCAGTTCTTACAGTATTTTACATAGCTTGCTATTTTTTTTTGGGTAGAGTACAAATTGGGAATTACTAGAGTGCAAAGTCCATTTTGATTGCTTGACTGGGCTTTATCTTCTTACTGTTCATACTTTTTTTTTGCTTTTGGCTTGGCCTAATACCCCTAAGGGGATGCTGGCCCTGCTGCAGCCACATACAGATATACAGAAGCATGAAATGGAGAAAAGAAATTTTGTCTTCAATGCAAGTGGATCCTCAAGGGCTGAATAGAGCAGAAGCCTCAAAATATTTGTTCTGCCAAGGAAAGTACAACTACATGCTCAGAATCCCTGTATAAAGTCTCCTGTTTCTTTACATGGAATGAGAAGCAACCTGTATCCTATAATCTTGCTCCTAACACTGAACCAATTTTGTTTTAAAGTGTCATGTTTGGTGTTATTGGGTGGGGTAAGGAGGACATTGGTACTGTCACTCCTATCAGCTTTATGCATCTCCTGACTGCTGTGAGGGTGGAAGTGTATTAAATTGCAGAGAAGCCTGAGGGGGAGAGACAGTTGGACCACAGACCCCAATTTGGAGGGCAGGTTCCTCATCCAGATGTGATGAACAGGTGGGAGGAGGCAGAAGGCTCTATGTGCAGCACTCTGCATTGGCTAACAGTTGCCCATGCCCTGCACCCAAGCAGCGGATTGTCAGTGCCTCAAAGGAAGAGTCTGCCTGGATCTGGCAGAGCTGCTCGGATAGGGTGCATCAGTTCAGCATTCAGAAATGCTGTTGGTTTACCTAACTCAGCTTCTGACATATCACCAACACTAATAAACAAATCCATCTGGATCCAACTCAGGTCTCTCAGCATCATATTTCTAGAACACAAGTGCAGCCAGGGCCACTGCATTTAATGATGATTTTAGCTGGGTTTTATAATCACTAGCTGTGCACAATCTAAGGTGATTTCCCCCAGAAGCTGTCTCTGCAGCTGCTCCCCAGCACATGGCTCAGAGAGCCTCTTGGTTGCTGTGTGCTGCTGCTACAGGCAAGGAGCGATTTTTTGGGCTGGCCTGCACCATGGCCCACTCATCTGAGCATGGGGCAGGCTGTGGAGAGGCTCTAACCTCTCAAACACAACCACTGGACCAAGTGATGAAGCCTCGCAAAACTGAACCAATGTGGGGACCTTACTAAATTCCCTAAATTATTTTAAAATAACGAAGAGATTTCCTACTATGTAGGATTCACCAGCCCACCCCTTGATCAAAAATTACAAAATTATGTTCTATAGGTTTGAATTGCACCACCAGCTTAGCCAGGGTACCAACACAGATCCAACTTGAGCTCTGCAAAATTAACTAAGATTTGAAGTATTCACAGTTTTCACTGCTTGGGTTTGTGGCTGACCTTTGCTTCTGAAAGTGAGGCCAGTATGAGCTAAAAAAGAAAAGCAACCAAGCCTTCATCAACTTTAAAAAATCTTCATGTTAATCTCTTTGCACTCAATTTCTTCAAAAGCTTATGAGATTAGTATCCTGAAGAAGCGTTGTGATAATTCACAGGGGCAGTGCTCTGAGATCCTTATGTGGGCAATGCTAGAGAAACAGCCACTTTGTAATTTTTCTGGAAGAGGGAAAGAGAGAGGAAAATTGCAGTGCAACTGTGCCTGGACAAGGGTGGGAAATAATCATTCAGTGTGTAGTGATTGAGCTGTCTGCAAGAGACTGTAAAAATTCTTATTAGCAACACATTTCTGAAGACCTCTCATCTGAATTGCTTTGCAATATAAAGAACTTGATACGTTGTTAAAGAAATAAATAATATTCTTCACAGGCTTTCCTAATTAAGCCTAACTCTGAGTTTTAACTGAGCAAGGATCTCCATCTGCCTCAACAACGGGATTTATGATACAGTAACTTGGCATCCTCCGAGTGCCTCAGAACAGTGAAAAGCACTAGCATATGTAAATACTCCCTAATTATGCACAGCAGTGGGAATTCACAGATGTGTAACACCACCACCTACTGAAGACCTGCTACCTGTAAATCCTCCTTGAAACAGTCTCGTATTACAATGGATTTTGGCAGTTTTCCGGATGGATTGTTAAGATTCCACGACCTAAACTGAGTTTCAGGCATGGGTGGGCCCGAGTTTGCTTTTATAGGAGGATGTATTGCAGACAATGGCATGAAGTACTTAGCTGCACTGCAGAAAAGCAGCGTTTGCTTTGTGGTGAAGGGAATAGGAATTCATGCGGATGCTGTGCTTAGAAAAAGAAACCAGTTCAATGGGCCCATTTCTTTCTTCTGTAATAGGACAAAATACCAATGAGTTTTGCACTCAGTTGGCTGTTAGATATTCTGGAGATAATTAGGTGTGAGTTCAGAAGTTGGGTTAATATCAGTGAGTCTTGGCAGCCAGTCCAAGCTGCACTGAATAGGAAGTAATTGAACTGGAACTCAGAAGGTAAACCCTTCTGAGTTAGCCTTCTCAGCAATTTCATTTTCAGACACCATTATCATTTAGTCTCGCTAAATCTCTCATTCGAGTAATTTCTCTTCAAAAGTACAGCTGAATGTATTTTATTTGTTAAAAATCTAAAAATCTGAAAGGATTTGGAAAATCTTAGGCCTTAGAAGAGTTCATGAAAGGTCAGTGTTATTTTCCAGGAACAACAGAGTAGTGACTTTGTGTACAGAGCAGCTTGTAGGAGCAAAGAGGCTGGTTTTTAAAGAGATAGCTCTCTTGATTAAGTAAAGAGGAGGCAAACTCCAGTATTCTGCACTGTCTCCCCCTTCCCAGCCCCCTCTCCCCTCAGCTCTTTATGTTTTGAAAAATAATAAGGGGGCGAGTTTAGGACTTCAATGTTTTAGCAATATGGAAGAAAATATTTAACAAACAGCAAAAAATAACCACCAATGGAGATTTTTCAATCCCTAAGTGCAAAAAGCAAACTTTGGATTGTTATACAACATAGCAGCATTTGCAGTGGGTTTGCCAGAGGATGTGTGGTCATCTGGAAGTATTTTAGGAATAGGTTTGCATAATTAGGCCCTTGATCCACTGAGTGAGGGAAATGTGTCTCCAAGACGGCCTTGCAATCCCCTTGGTGTCAGTACTAAGTACAGTTAGTTCTCATTCTTAAGCCCTGAGTATGAGACCAAGACAAGCTAAGAGAACCATAAGCACAATCACTCAGGTATAAGTCCTGCCTCCTGTCCTGGTAACAAATGCTTACAGAAAGTATATAAGTAAAACAGCTAAGTTCATGGAGATCCTACATCTGGGTCATTTGTGTTTGATGGATTCTCTCCGAATTTCTCTCATCCCTAGTTGAACTTGATTATAAACCACTGTATCCTGTGGTGATGAAATGTGTAATTCAATTCTTGCTTTGTGTGTGTTTCCCAGGGGTAGGCAACTTCTTTTCACTTATTCTCATCTTATTGCCTGGTAACTTCATTAGTTGATTCTAAATTTTGTGTAGTGAGAAACAGTTGGTAGTCATTCCTTGTTTCTCCCCCTCACACCTACTGTGACAATACAGATGTGTATTCTACTTTCTTTCCAGTTGATTTTTTTCCTAAGCTGGGGAATCTAAGTCAAATTGATTTTTGCATGGAGATACATACTGAGAGTAAATAAGGTTCTGTGGCTACTGAACGGAAACCATCAGGCCATTAACTTCATTTGGCCCCTCAAAATTGGGAGAAAATTCAGTGGTGTCAACTACTGCTATTCCACGTGGAACTCAGGTTATTTCAAAATGTGTTGTGTTTTTATGGCTTTTTAATTAGGGCAGCTTGTATTTTCAGGAATTAATTAGCCCATTGACATACCAGTGCAGTGCCCTGACTCGCAGCAAGGACAAATTGTCACTGGCCCAGCCTGGAACAGGGGCTAAACCAGACTGTCTCCAAAATGTCCACTAGTAATAGGAACTATTACCATATAAATAAGAAGGTCAATTCAGTCCTAGTATGTCATTCCTGGATGCTACTAAATTGCTCCCATAGGCTTCAGGGGATTCATTACAGTCCCCACGTTTTACTGTTTTGAAAGCTACTATTAAAAGTACATAAACCAAAGATAAATGTTGCATCTCAACACCAGTGAGCAAATCAATAGCATAAGAAGGAAAAGGTATATATTTTAGCTAGTGTCTTTGGTTCAGGGGTATCTACTTCTGCTTCTGAAATTTTTTATTTTTCTGAAATGAGAAGTGATCATTTTGGTACTTTGTTGTTGGATAGACATGATCTTTGATTTACAATGTTGGCACGATAAGACCAGGTAGAAAACAGCACCTGGATCTAAAGTCACTTCTGTGAAATAAGACAGGATAAAGTGAGGCAACCCTTTCAGTATTACCATGTTTTTTTTCTTTTCAGTTGATAGCCTCAGGGATTTCCTCCTTCCTGGATTTCTTTATCCATGTTATTAAACATGGAGAATCAAACTCTCTACGGATACCAGATTTTGTTAAAGCTGATTTGGCTGTGGCCATTTAAAAGAAGACTTTCACTTGGCATTCCTCTTTTTTCTCTGTCTTGTCTACTAGAGGTGACATTCTAAAGCAGCAGTTGCTTGTTGAAGTTTGATTATGAAATGCAAAGTATTTGACCTAGGTTAATAAATGATCAAAGATTATCTTAAAATATTCTGAGGAATTCAAGTGTGGTGGGAGGCACCCGAAGTTAGCCTGTCTTAAGAGGCTCATGGCCCTGAATTGCCCTCTACTGCAGCTGAATCTCAACAATTCATTTGAATCATCTTCCGGAGGGATCTGCCTCTGCATTGACTAGGTAAGGGACCTAGGAAAACTAGTGACCTTTCCCTAAATACCCAAACAACTCTAGTCCTTTGTTGACTCCAGGGATGGGTAGTTTTATTTTCCTGAGCAGGCTGGTTATGAGCACTAAATTGGTCAGAGAAAACACAGCCCTAGAGGATGTTGCAGCCTTCCCAAGCTCCTGTGCAGTTCCTTCAGTTCAGTTTGATTGATACCAATGTGAGAAGGTTTTGTGAAATGTAGATGGAGACCAGCAGCCAGATGTCATGGAGAACTGAACCTGTTGCTCTGCATGACTGAGCACATGTGAGCTTCATATTAAATTTCTACCTCAGTGGTCCCTTTCATACTAATATATCATATTTGGGTGTGGGTTTTGGCACTTATGGGATGTGTCCATGCTAATAGATGCCTTTGGTCTCCAAAATAGAGTAGCCACACCTAAACCACGCTTTGCAAAAAGTCCTGAATCTGTGACAGCTCTTGAGCTCTGTCTGGGAATTGTTTGGAAACTGTTAGTTGGTTCTGGCCAGAACCATCCAGAGGATGTGCCTCACAATTTAACACTACTATGATTGAATTCTGCTTCCAGGAATTAGTCCCAGATACTGCTCAGCTCATTTGTGTGGTCATACCCAGAAGCTCTGGTCCAAGCCTGGATCATTGTCATCCACTTGGGTTCTGGGACTTGAGTTGCATTTCCATACTCAGCTATTAGGATGGATTATAAAAGGATGATAACTGAACGGCTTTTGATCTAAAAGCTTTATCCTGTCAGTTCTCTGATGCTTCCACATCATATTTTGACTATAGCAGATGCCCATTTAGCTGCAGAAAAAAGTATGAAGTGGTTGAAGATGTCTCTGATAATTTCATGGCCTAAATAATGAATGTACAGGTTCAGGATCCTTCAGGCATCAGTCATGGAATTTGATAAAACAGAGTAAACACAGTTGGGAATTTGGCAGTTCACTAAACCAAAGTGTCAGTTGCAAGTCTGGGAATGAAGATTTCCTCAGAGGTTTATTTCAACTTTTCCTCTGGCGTTTATTATGGGGTTATGGTACAGCAGTGGGAAGAATAAGAAAATTGCGGGGTTCTTTCCTCTTTGTTTCCTTTCCTTCATATTCCAGTTTCCATGAGCAATCACTGTGCTCCTCCATAGAGATGTTGCTCTTCTGTAAAGTCAGTGGCAGAACTTTGCTGCTTTCTCACCATTGTGAATGGCAGCTCCTTAACATGAAATGTAACCCCACACATGCGATTACAACAGTGGTAGGAAGTGAGTGATCAAACATTTACATGGCTCTACCTCTTGGTTACATAAAAGAAAATGAGTGTCATTTTCACCTACATACTTTTATCTTTTTATGAGTGAAACTGCTTATAAGCCAAATAAGCCAGAAGGCAAACTGTAATATATTAAGGTGAGAGAGAAAAAGAAAAACAACCTCAATATTTTCAGAGTTATGTGTTAAATTTGAATACATTTAAAACTTAGTGATACGTATAATTAATGCTGGTTTCCATGGTTACAGAGTCAAAGATACAGAAGTTGCAGCTTCATTTCTTATCACTGAAAAATCTTAAATCAGAAATGGAGTGGATCCAGGTGGCAAATATTCATGTGCTGGAATTGGCATCACCCATCTTGTGTTCAATCTGTTAGTCAGTCACATAACTTAAAATGAGTCAAGATCTGTGGTTTCTAATTAATGTATTTGGTAAGCAAGAGCATAACCACCTCTGAAGAGGAAAGAGGATTCATTTTATGTCTATGAAATGGCCCCCATGAGAAACAACCTCATATTTAGCTCCAGTGTATTTGGCTATATCTTCATATTTGGCTATATCATTGTCAAAGAATTTGAAATGACGAAGTACAGAAAGAGTCCTGGAGACCCTTTGGGCCTGTGGCTCATTTAGGGTAGGGCTGTGCCATACCGGAGGATCCCTCTTCCAGTAGTTATTTGGCTGTTGCTAATCTCTTCATGCTTCAAGTCAGGAGTAAATATTTTCTCATTGCCTGTCACCATCCTAGAAAATATAACTGGACCATGACCAGTTGGGTCAGTGCTACACCATGCCAATTGTATGCTCTTCAATTGTTTGTGTGCTCCCTGGATGTCTTGGGTGGCAACATTGAACACAATGATAGCACCTATAAAATAATGTACTCATTTTGACATCCCAGCCATGTTCATTAGTTGTGTGAAGGGGGTGTGTTTGCATTATTTATGTCAAGTAAGAGATTGTAGATCAGAGCAAAAATGGGAATTCCTGTATTGTGGGAAAGGATTTCAAAACTTGTTACAAAGTGCTGTAAAACTAGCAAATCTGAAATTTCAAGCAGAGTGGAAATTTTATACATATTTAATGCTGGATTTCTTGAGGAATTTTGTTTTAAAAAAATAAATACCTTTTAATTCTTACTTGAATGTTGGTAGCGGACGTATTTCACAACAATCTCAAGAAAAAAATACAGTTAAATATAAGTATTGAGTTAAATGTAAGTATTTTAATTTGAGGTTTCCCTGGTTTGTCTTACTTTCTCATAACAAAGTTTTTATAGAAATCAGGATTTCCACACTGAAAGCTCAGGACTATAAAAATTTGTATATTTCCGTACAAGACTGTCCTCTGGGGAAAGCTTTAACCTGCCATGTTAGATTGTAACTCTGACTTTTCTCCAGCATGTCTCATGCAGACTTGCTGCTCTGCTTGTGGGGTAAAACAGGAGCATATTATCACCACCAAACGCAAGGATGACAGCAACGACCTGTCTCAGAAAGGTGTAGTTTGTTCCACCCCCTGCTATTGCCTCCCAGCCATGAGTACATTTACCACATTCATGTATGTGGTTTTTATTTCAGCTTGGCTTGAGGATGAGTTGCACCAAACCCCAAAAATTTATATCTGATCAGAAACTTCCCTGAGCTGCAGTTATGCAGTGAGCTTTGACCAGTGCGCTCTGTGCAGAGGACCTTTGACCAGTCAGGGGTCCTCTGAGGTCCTTGGTTGCTCTGCAGGTCTGGTAAATGGATCTGCTGTTGGCCAAAACATCCCTACTCCAGCAAATCTCAAAGAATCTGAGGACATGCACAGAGAGCTTGTTGAAGAGAAAATAGTTCAACAAAACAGATTTTTTCAGTACAACTTAAAGCAGAAACCTTTCTATCCCATCACAATCTGCTTCAGTGTGGGACAGACCACCGGTCACTCAGGATTTGGTTCCTCAGCTTATGATGGAGAGCAGATCCTTAGAGTACTCAATTAAAGAGAAAAAAACCAAAAAAAAACCAAGAGAAAGGAATAACCAGTGACAACTGGGCACCCAGAAAAGGCAAGTACCCTACTTATTACATGAATACAGGCTGTTTATTTATAACATCTGTTCATGTTTGGTACTTTAATGTTAGCATGAAAAAGTGAACCTACCGTCTTCAGAGAATACGAAAAAGTGCACAGAGACAAGTATTTTTCTTACTTTACATACTGGACAAAGGTTAAAGAGAAATAGCTTTAAACTTGCATAATTTCAGGACTTTTTGCATAATTACTAAATGATTTAGTGCAAAAATAATACTCATAAACATACTGGGCTGGTGTCGCAATTAAAAGTAGACCCTGATTTTCAGGAAATCTAATTTTGTGATGAACGACCTGTTAGTCCAGTGCCTTATTTTTGTCCTGTTTTCTTTTCACACAGTTATTTTGAAAAAAATTACCACCACATCATATTGTTGGAACTGATAACCATAGATTTGTAGAGGTATGTAAAGTGAAATCATTGAAGTCTCTCCAGGCTTAGTGTATCTTTCTTCACAAAATAATTTTGATAAATGTACAGATAAATCTTTAAAAATGAAAGATACATTTGTATTCAAGTGAATTCCTGATATTTAAAAAGTTATTTTAGCTTATTGACACTTTAGTTACCTCTTTCAACAATGCTGGTCTCTGTGCAAGGGCCACCATCTCATCGGGTGGAGGAATGCTGCTAGAGGAATATTTTGGGGTCACGTCATTACTGGGAGTTACAGATGTTTGAATTTCAGGAACAGGCTGATTGATGGCGCAAAGGAGTATTCTTCGGAGGAGTCACTTTGAGGTTTTTTCACCAAGAATGAACAGTTCAGTGTAAAGTACAACCAAAGGGCAGCAAGTAAATAAAAGATCTATTTTTACTCTTCGTATTCTTAGGGCGGTCAGAAGCTGTACACCAGTGAATGCTGACTGTGCAGTCCAGGTCCTTCAAAGACACACTCTTGCTAAAAGATACACTCTTACTAAGACATAGTCCTGGGTGATTTTCTTGAATTGCTGGTCAGAAATATGTTAGTGCTTGATGCTTTTGCGGAAATTATTCTGTGCATTGATCTAGTGCTCATCACCACGAAAACTGAATTTCAGCTCAAGATGGAACAAGGGATCAGTAAGAGATGATCCTAAATATGTTACTTGTTGGTTGCTCATGGCACAGAAAAAGGGCTAAGTTCAGTAAGGGATCATTAGGCAGAAAGTCTCCTTTTGGAAGCAGTGGGTTTGTGCCTCATTGCACTTCTCTGAGCCTGGGCCTTGCTGTTGAGAGGGCCCTGCCATCAGCATATATTTAGATAATGATGTTTTAGACTGGCACTCGTTGACGCCAGAAGATTACACCAGTATTGAAAGGCATGGCCAGATAGGACTATTTATCATATCTTTATTGCAATGCTTTGTGAAAAATACTTGTAAATATGCTGGGAATAACACTTAGGGAGATATTTTCAAATGTTTTAAATGGAAAATCTGAAAAATAATAGTGGATGCTTTAGATGTCCATTGTGTAAGCTTAAACATTTATTTGAAATATGAGCTCTTTATTTCTACCAGAATGAATTGTGTGTTGTTTGCTGTTTTTTTTTTCTCCAGCTATCATATTCAAACCATTTAAAATGTATTCTGTTCTACTTACTGAAATATAAATCTTTAGGTTATGCAGCAAAATATATAATAAAAATACTAGAGGTAGATCCAATGCAGGAGATATTTTGAAACTAGTTACTAATCAAAATTATTAGCTACATTTTTACTTCTCCTGCTATAAAACAAGCTTTCTATGTCTGCAAAATCATGTACTTTTTTTAACTTGTAAGTTTTAGTTCAATGCAGGGCTCTTTTTTCACTGATGAATTTTAAAAATTAGGTTTATAATAGAAATCCTGTAATTTGCTTAACTGCAAAAGTTCAGAAACCACTATAATTAGCCCAATGACAGCAGCAGATAAGATGAGTTTGGCATTCCACCCATTATCTAGGGATTTTGCATCAATTATTTTTTAGCAATGAACTAAAAGTCATCTTTTGCATCTGGGTGCTAGGTTTCTATTTGAACAGGTTTTTAATTTTTTAAAAAAACCCTGTTCCTGATTCTTCACCCCGGCAGCCTAAGCTACATAGTTCAGATTCCTCCAGGGATTCAGGCTTAACCCATTAAGTGCAATGGCAGCGAAGTGGAGGATAATGATCTGTGGAAACCAGCTAGCCCCACACTTTCTCAAAAACCACAAGAGTTTCTGTCTTGGAACACCTGCTTTGAGGATAGTTTTCTGCTCCAACTCCTTCACCCAATTGTCTTTCACTCACAGTAGTGGAAAATTTTAAGGATTCTTTAAGCTACTGCTATATGAAGGTTCCTTAAAAGATAAACACATTGAAATATGGATGTTTTGGTTTTTTTTCCTCAGTGGAAATCTCTCAGAACTAGAGAAATGGTTTTCAGAAATGGAAAATATAACTGAAATATTGAATTCTCTAATGAGGGAGCTGAAGACTTATGTCTCAGATACAAGGGCAGCTTTGCCTTTCTGTAAAACTCCTTGTGAGCAGAAGTAGACCCTCCAGCTTGGAACGGCAGTGTTGAAACAAATATGTGTCTGGAGTGATGCAAGGCCCACAGGCACGAAGAAACAGAACTGGGAGGGCCTTGGTCTCAGTTGTTAACAATCAACACTTAATAAAAGGCAAAGATGACTTCTTATTTCTGTTTCGAGTTCCACTTATGCGACACTATTTTTTTTATTGAAACTGGATTTGTTAAATATGACTTTGTGAGAAAATTGTACTTGCCTCCACTGGACTTTCCAGCATCTGTGTGAGCAAGAAAGAAGTGCTCAGCAGAGAATGTCTTCTACCAGGACTAGCATCTTGCCTTTTTCCGGTAGCCCAGCTAATATTTTTAGAGGCAACTTTTGGTTCCTTAATGACTGCAAACATAGAACTCAGCATCTTGCACTTTTTTTCAGATAAGATATGTGGAAAGTGATCATGGAAATCTTGAAAAACGGAAAAATCTCTCAACAGACTACCTAAATTGCTCCTGCATGCCTTGACATTTTTAGTATGAACCTGTAGCAATAAACTGGGTGATGGTTTCATAGAGGCCTGTGTAGTCTCCTTCAAGATGCATTGAGTTTGGGTTCAAGAGAGAACTGAACCTTTCCAGCATTGCCTTCCAAAGTTCTCGCAGCATTTTCAGACCAGCCCTTGAAGCATATGCTCATGCAAGGCTGCATGGGAGCTCCCATAGGTTAAACTGGCCTCTCAGTTTTGCACAAACT
>VZRR01008559.1:0-37701 GCA_013398015.1 Oreocharis arfaki
TGCCACACTATTGCTGATACAGAGTTTTTTGTACAGAATGTTAAAAGCCTGTGTTTGTGTCACAGGCACTGCTGGGAATCTCAGCCAAAATCCTTGTCTAGGTGTGCTGCCTGTTAAAGCAAGGTTTGGGGTGTTCTCTGCTCGTAATTCCACGAAGTCCAGAAACTTTGGATAAATTGTAGTGGATAATAAGCTTGAATCCTTTAACAGGAATTTGACCTTGCTTGCAATTTTCTGCAAAGTGTTCAGGTGTCGTTAAATAGCTACAGATACTCTCTTCAGAACAGAACTTAGAGCATTTCTTTAAAAGTAGTGATGAAAAATGACTCTATGTAAATTTTTTAATACTGTGCTTATTATAGCAACTTGAGCATTTTCTGGTAGGATGTTTAGCAACATGAATATCATGTCTAACACCTGTTCATGCTTCCTTTCGTGAGGGAGGATGTGTGGGGAAATACGTGATGTCTTATTTTAAGCATTTTTCAAGTATTACAAATGTCATGTTCTTACAAGGGGGCCCTAAAAAAATGTTCCTTCCTTTGAGCTTTTTTTCTTCCCTCCATCTTTTTTTCTGTTTTTCAGTCTCCTCTTCCCTCTCTCCATTTTTTGTGTCTTCCTTTTCCCTCTCTTGCTTTTTCTCTTCATTTTTGTCTCTTCTTTTTTCTCTCCCTTTTTTCCTCTGTCCTCTTTTTATTGTCTTCTTTTTTTCTCTGTCCTCCTTTTTACTCTCTCCTATTTTCCTCCTCCTTTTTCTCCTCTCTCCTCCTTTTTTCCTTTATCCTTCTTTTTTCTCTCTCTCCCTTTCCACCACTTGTTTTTTCTCTCTCTTCTGTCCACTAGAACCATTAACAGGACCATGAGTCCAGCCTCAGTCAGCCTCAGTAAGTGTTGTTGAACTACTCCAGCTGTTTTGGGCCTGATCAGTTCTCACATATATTTTTCTTTTAGTTAATGAAAACCCGGTTGCTCTTGACCCATTGGTGCTTTATAGGTTGCTCATGGTCTGAGGAGAAAGTGCCTTGTGAAGTGTGTTTTAATCCATCAGTGTGGAAGAGAAGCGCTCTGCAGAAGAGATAGCAATGAGTAACCTTTGAATTCAGAATGCTGTATAAAAATATCACTCCTTCATAGAAACTAAAATAAATTTTTAAAAACAGGAGTGTACATGTGCTTCAAAAATGAGATGTAAGGGACCTAGGCCTATCTATAGCTTCCAGAGATTGTTTCTTGCAAAAGCCAAATGGGATGGAAGCATTTCATCTTTGATGAAGTAAGAAGACAAAAGCTCCCGTGAGGTCTGCAGAACATCACACAGCTGAGCAAAGAAGGATACTTGATTTCTTTTTAAGCTTTTGAAGGTGAAGACATGCTGGGTTTCAAAAGCCACTGAATATAAGCTGTAGGAGGCTTATAGTACTAGAAAATCACATTGACATTTCATTAGGAGAGGTCCCTGAAAATAAAAGGCAAGAGGAAATAAATTTCCAGCAGCTACATTGGGTATCTTCTCCCTTCTAAAAAGTTGTTAATTAAAAGTAATTTTCAAAGGTTTACAGAAAAGGAGATATTTAATCAAATGTTTTTGTTTTTCTGAAGAATAACATGAGTAAAACAGTGTTAAATTGTTACATTTGCAAAAGTCTTCCAGACTTTTGCAAAATGGGTAAATACCAGTGAAGTGATTTCTACTTTTCCAAGAGGGTGTAAGGGAAATAAAACTTGCAGTTCCGTCCTCACTCAGTGAAAAAAACCAGGAGATGTTTCTTTGCTCTGACTTTTTCCATTTCTGCACTCAAAGATTGGCAGTTTGGAATTACAGTGGAAAATCAAGACTGGCTAATTTTGAAGGTACAGAAGAGCAGGGGGAGGTGACGCTTTCAAACCTGCCAAAGCACGCTGAGTTGGTTTTCCTGTATTCCTTCTTAAATGGGCAGCCATGTGTCCTTAACTGTTCACTGGTTCTCATAAATATTTATCTCTTTATTTATTTTCTTCCCCTAGAAGGCAATGGTCCCCTTAAAAAGAATATTTTGGCAGTAGGAAAATGAGCTAGTTAGGAGTAAATACTTGGACTTTTTGGAATGCATTGGAGTGATACCTTTGCAGAACCAGTGAGTAGAAAAATCTGGGCATTTAAGGCTTAGTTTGAAAATCTGAGCATTAGAGGCTTATGCACTGGCATTGCAGTCTAACTGCTTTTCACCTATTCTTGAAATTATTTGAAATGCCTGGTCATTCAGCAAAGTATTTTAAATCAACAGGAAAGAGAAACAGAGTGGTCAGTTATGGAATGTTCTTTAATGAATGCCAGTATTGACCAAAGGAATCACTCTTATCTTTTGTGCTTCCCTTTTATCTCTTGTCCAGTATTTTTCGTTCTTCTGTTTTATTCTTTTAAAAAATTGCATTTTGCTTTCATTTCTTTTTGTAGTTCTTTAATCATGTTGCACTGAATAGTTTCATTTCCAAATTACTGCTAATGTTTTCTATATAAAAAATAAGTATTTTAAAACATGCTTGGAAAGTGTGATGGAACACACCTTGTAACTTTTTGCTAGACAGGCATCATAGCAGAGCTCATCCAATGCGTTTGGGAAACCATTGCCAAGTTTTATTGTCTATAAACAGAGATCTGTAACTGTCTGAACAAGTGTCTTCTAAGGCTTGTTTATATGGATTTGGAGAAGGTGTAATTTCTAAATTGTGTCCTGGAGACTCTTATACACAGTGGCTACTAAATTTAAACCAACAAGATTAAGGAGAGAAAGTTAATCTTTCCTCTCTTCCCATGTCAGTGCCCCATATATTTATCTATGAAGGAGAAGCATACTGTTTTGCTGGGGATCTTGGGGGTTTTGATGTGCAAATACAGTAAATTATTGTGCTGCAGATTTTTTTGTACAAGTCATGTTACTTGCTGATTTATGTGGAATGAGTGTGTGGTTATAAAGCTTGAATCATTTTACCTGTCATGTAGTTATCATGAACTGTTAATAGGTGACATTTCTCAATTTAGGTTCCCATTAGCTTTTCTTTTGAGGTAGAGGAAGAGGAAGAAAGCAGTTCCCACAGAGGGAGTGGACTTACAGTCCATGGGGTTAATTCCCAAAAAGCAGCATGAAAGGAGCATGCCTCAGTTGCTTGGAAGAAAAGAGAGTTTAAAAATCTGCACTCGCATTTATTTTTTGTATTTGGGGTTTCCTTTTGTGTACAGCTAGCATAATTAAAACTACATACATGTTACAGCTTAAATAAACCAGGCGCTAACTTAAACAGACTTTTTTTAGACATAGGAGTAAAGGACAGCCCTGAACTTAAGAGTTGCCAGTTTCCATGTGTGATCTTTGCTTTGTCTGTTAGGTTTTTTCTATGGGGGATTGGTGCCAATACTTTGCTGCCACTGTTAAAGTTGAAAACTATAATTACATTGTCAAAATAATATTTATAGTATTTTCGGGGAATAATTGTGGGAGTATGACGAATATATTATACTCATCAAACTTTTATGTAAACATAAGCTTGAGTTTTTTATTTGAGTTACTGGTGTTGTTTTTGGCCTTTGTGTTTTTCCAATCTGTAAAAATAATACTGGGATTTTCATGGTCTCTAGCATTTGCAGAGTGTGTGCCCTAACAATCAGTTGATACACTATCTGGTAGGAGTGAACTGCTAGTTGCACTTGCATTGGGATTTTGGTTTCATGTTTCCGTAGCTTAAGAAAATCCTCTCTTTTTTTTGAGTTTTGCTATCCCCTAATTACTATAGCTCAGAGCATTTTACTACTTTACCGAACAGCAAAGGTTTAAGTAATTGGTTTGTTCTTTTGTACTGTTTGGTGGTTGGTTCCTTTGTGTTTAGCTCTTTTTTTTTAAAATGAGTCTGAGTTCCTCTTAGAAGCGAGTGTGAACATCTCCCAGAAACATCTATGGTAAGAAGCAATTGTGAGGTTTTTTAGCAATAGGCAGTTGTCCCTTGGCTGGTTAAAGGTACAGGCAGAACTTGATGCTGGGCAGTGGGAAGTTACCAGATGCACAGATTCTCTAGTCCTGCCCTATACTGCAGTTTTAACTGTACAACTGTTCTGTCTCTGCTGTGTTTTGGTGGATATTGCCACAGATTTGTGATGAACTTTCTTCAGAACACCTAGAGCAAGGGTTCCAGCTGTGCACTGTCTTTGTTTCCCAAAGCCTGTCAACGTGATGCAACCTGCTGTGGGCAAGAATGTTCTCTTGGTTCTCATAGTTTGGTCCAAAATTCAGTGAGGGCTGTGGAAAGACTCTTATTTGCGTGGGTCTTGGTTCAGGTCATTTTTCCAAGGCTTTGTGCTTTGGCCTTTTGCAGAAACTTCAAAATAGGGAGCCAGTCTCTACACTGCTTCTAGCTGTCTACAGAAGGAAAAGAGCCAAACCTGGACCAAGAGCACTCAGACTGATGAGTTGTCCTGAGTTAGGAAATACAGAATTCTCTTTAGCTCTTGTGCATGTAGTACTGACCCTGCCTGCAGTGGTTAACTCCCCATTCACTGGGAGTCCCAGGCTTTGGATCTTGTGCAGTACATACAGGCACAGCTCCCTGTGCCCTGCAGGTGTGGGGTGTTTTTGTATATTTGTGTGATACAGCAGGAACTGAGATTTTGAGTAAGTGCCAGTGTTACCAGTGTTTTCAACCTGACATGTCTGTGTAGTGTTGGCTGCGACTTCTGGTATTAATATGGGAACTTGACAGATGCCTTAATTTCTTTTGTCATTTTATAACACTTGGAGTGGAGTGGGGTTTGAGAGGGTTTAGATCCACTGAAGAAGGGCATTGTAGGATCCATTGTAGGACCAGGGACTCTACTTAAATGCAGCACTTTCTTATGTTAATGGCAAAAAAAAAAAAGGAAGAGGGAGTGGGGCTTGGATCTTCAGTATTACAGGCAATTGTAGTTGTAGGCTCTTGTGTCCACCTATAGTAAGCTTCAGTTTCCTTTCTTTATCCCTTACTAGTCCCATGGAAGACTCTCTTCTCATTTTAAAACCTTTCCCTAACTCTGGTCTAAATGTCCTACTGTTTAAATGGAGTGATTCGTGGTAGTATTTTTTTCTTCCTACTATGGGCTTGATTTTCACCTTGAGTCTTGTTGCTTCTGCAGTAAAGGTCTGATGTAGAATCACAGAATGGCCTAGGTTGGAAGGGACATTAAAGATCATCTTGTTCAACCGCCTGCCATGGTTCCATTACACCAAGTTGCTCCAAGCCCTATCCAACCTGGCCTTGGACACTTCCAGGGATAGGGCAGCCACAGCTTCTCTGGGCAACCTGTGCCAGGGCCTCACTATCTTCACAGGGAAAAATTTCTCCCTAATATCCTATTCAACCCTGCCTTCTGGCAGTGGGAAGCCATTCCCCCTTGTCCTGTCAGTCCAGGCTCTGGTAAATAGTCTCTCTCTCTTTAAGTTGTGCTGAACTGAATTATTTTATGGACTGTGTATAAGTGAGTATAAAAGTGTTTTATTGTAGCAAGGTGTGGAGGTACAATTTGAACTACCAACCAGATCCTGCCTAATGAGGTTCGCCTGTCAGGTACTGATGGCATAGATGGCATTGGAAGCAGACTTTGAAATAGTGATTAAAAAGCTGGTGCTTTCCAGCAATTTGAGACTTGTTGTATTGATGATCAAAACTGTCCTTCTCGTGGTACTCATGGAAAGATGTTTTGTTTGCTGTACTGGGAGGCAGAGGCAGTGGCAGTGACTGTCTCAGTGTAAATCATTTTGCTCCTTCTAGGAGAGAGAGTAACCTGAGGAAATATCCTTAAGTCAGAACAATTAGTAGGTCAGTGGGCTGCCCTGTGGGCTCCCCTGGTCTTGTTGCTGGTACAGCTTTTTGGACAGTGTGTAGAGCTGGTTTGTTTTTTTCCTGCTCCTGCAATTTGGAGGCTTTCTAGCATAGCCTGCCAAGATGTTGCTGATTTATGCCACATGCATAGTGGTTTTATAATGTGGCCTGATATTCACTTGGAGCACGAAGGAAATAGGAGTTTGCTGATGTCTATTTAATTAGGATGGTTTCTGGTTATTTTGGTTGAGGCTTGAAATGAACAGTAATGCCTCTATTTCTGTGGATCTCTAAATACAGTGTTCTGTAAGTCCTTTCCTTCCTTCCTTGCTCTTTGGTGTCCCCTATCCTACCCCAGCAAATAATGTCAGCAAGATACATAATGAGGCAGGTTTCTGTTCTACACAAATATGTGTGAATCAAACCTTGCAGAAACATCCCTCAATTTAAGATGGTCGCCATTTTTTTTTTGCAACTGGGGCTTTAGGATGTCGAGATAAAGGTGGGAAGAATGGGGCAAACAAACGTTTTAATTGCAGAGAGCTTCCTAAAGACAGAGCATCATGAATTTATTGCAGGGCTTAACTTTTTTCACATGTGCTGAGAGGAAAAATCCCTTCTAGAGAGCCTCCCACAATGGCCCAAGGGGGCTATAGTTTTTCCTCCAGGGAAAGTGAAGATGGAAGGGGGATGGAAAGAAGCTAGAGAAAGATCTGGGCAGAGGGAACAATGGGAGGCATCTGTTGCCTGTTGGGATAAAAATCCAAGTGGTTATAATTATGTACAAGTTCATCGTGTCATGCTCTCGACTGTTCGATTATCATTGCCATGGCACAACTTCCAGACTCTCCTCTGGTGGAAAAGCGAGAGTTGTCTAACCATGGCTTTCCAGACACAAAGCTACAAGACTTTTATTTCCCATTCTGCAGCGTGCTTTTTTGCTAGCAGCTTTGGGCTTGGAGAGAAATGTGTCTCTCCTTAATTTTTTGTTGAGAATTTTAGGGAATGTTGCCAAGTTACCTGATTTGTAGAGGTATCAAGTAAGTTTGTGAGAGACATCAAGTTCTTTCCCTTTCTTCCACCCTCTGGGCATATACCACATGTGATACAAAAGGGACCATGACATGGCAATGAGAAGAGGTAAGCTGCCTTTACAGGTATAAAACTAAATGGTAATGCCCAAAAAAGGTTGATGCTAAAACTGTTGCTGTACATTAATGTGGATATGCAAGTAAAGTGTAAGTTTGCTTGTAATTCTGTATTCCAGAAGGACCATGGTCCATTTGTTAGCCACATACAGAATAATAGTGGTACAAGGAAGTGGGGGGAAGTCTGATACTCTTTCCACAGACTTACAGAAAAAGATGATTCAGCTTTTTTGACGGAAAATCTAAGCACTTCAATGGAAATTTTGGGTTAAATGAAACAGCATACACAGTATGCTATCAAAAGTAATTGGAGAAATTTATTCATAATCTTGGTTAGTACTTTACGTGTTAATAATTTTCTTCTTTTTTTTTTTTCAGACCTGTACAAGGTATCACGTAGGAGGAGTGTGTTTCACAGTCAGACACCAGTAATAATGCATAGTGGGTGGCCAGTCCTCCTTATTTTTCTTGGTTTCCTGGCATGGTTTAAGCCCAGTTTGAGACTCCCCAGTACTTCAAACTTGCTGATTTCACTGCAGCAGGATATTTAAAGAGACATTGCATTAGATTTAGGCTCAGCTTTTGGGCTGGTTCAAGAACAAGATTTTACATCCTAATGTGTTCAGGAAGCTAATAAAGGCAGTTCCCAGGTCTACAAGCACTTAGTAGTGTTTTACTTCACATAGGAGAGTAATTTCAGGCATATGTTTTTGCTACTGATGGGGATGTAACAGGAGTCCCGTTTCATATGCCTTTAGATTTTTAATAGATAATTTGTTAAAGAAATGAGCACACTTACGTTTACTTTCTAAAAATGAAATTATGCAATTAAAATAACAAGAGGTAAAATGGTTCTAGTACTGTATTTGATAAGTCTTCTTAGTGCTGTACGAATCAGAGATGGCTTGAACCTGATCTCGTCAGAGGTCTGTCGAACTGCCTCTTTTCCTAGTAAATGCACGAGTAAGGTTTTTTTTTTTTAATCTCCCATTATGAGGCCTCATTGGAACTTAATTTGCATCAGAGGCTAATTTGATGTGTGGTCTCATGGTTTCTTCCAGCTCCCTTCTAATATATTTGTAACTCCACATTTTTAATAGCATGGCAAGAATTTTACTTGCCTTTAAGTTGAATTCTTCTTTTAAGCCAGAACAAAGTGTTGATATTTTGCCTAGACGTTTATCTTCCAAGAGCATAAGGGTTGTCCAGTCAGTGCACATAATGTTCTGTTAAAATTAGAGTTGACACTTCTGGAGGGAAAGAAAAAAAAATTAAGAATGTGACTTTGTTTCTGAGGTGGAGGAGATGGAGGGGAGGGGGGAGCAGAAACTTACTAAACACAACATTCTTGGTATTCCACAGCTGGTGAAAGTGGGTTACTAGTCTGCACTGCAGCAAGTGCAGTAAGATCAAGGCAGAAATATAAAAGGTAGCTAGACATCAATTTTATTTACAGCAATAAAATACTAAGTACTATTTTAATAACATCAAATGGCAGAGCCCATATATGTATTGTACATTCAATCTCAGTAGTCTAGACAGGCTGTTTTCCAAGGAAAACACATTTTCATCAGTATTTGTGGTATGATTCATGGTGGTGAAGAGGCAAATAACTCTTTATGACTGGAAGTTGCTTTAACTTGCAGCCACAAGGAAACAAGTCAATGACCAGATGACAGTGGTGGAAACTCACTTTTTGTACTAATAGAGGTCTGCACCTTATGCTGAGTTGGAGGTTTTATTTTTCCACGACTGGCAGTCTTATCACAAAGTATTCTGCCATTGTTTACAAACAGCCAGAGCTGCTCTGCCTGACAGCTCATAGCCCACAGTTTAGATTTGCGAAGCTTGCAGGCAGCGTTAGAAGTGTGCTGGCTCTTAGGAGCCGGGGATGTGGTCCCAGGACTTGTTTGGCTTTGTGTCTGCCCCAGTGTAGAGGGGGCACTCCAGCTCTGTTTTCCCTGCATATTACTGGTTAGAGCATTAAGAGAGATGCAAGTTTGTAAGCCTTATGTTTGCAGTCTGACAGGCGATGTTGTACGGCTTTGTATGTGCTTTGGTTGGATCTGTTTTATATCTGTATTTGTTTTATAATTCCAGTAAAGGCACAGGCTTGTACTCACAACTATCACTGTGTTGTCTGACTCAAATAAAAAGAATGGAAATCTCTTAGGACTGTTTCCAGCCTCTGCAGTTGCTGTCAAGGTTTCTCGAAGTGATTGCTGAGCACGTTTATGGGCTTCTGTTCTAACCATGCGGAACAGAAGTGTTGGTGATTGAAACACAGACCCAGACCGGCAGGGAATCTGAATTGTTTATTCAAAGGAACAAGCTGGGTTTATGCACTTCTTCAAGACACAGTATTTCCTTACATGGCAATTCTCACTAAGTGACCTATCACACGTTGCCATGTCAGCAATGCACTTTCTAAATGTCCTTCCATTGGGTGGTCACGCACTGTTCACCCGTCTGTGAGCTTCCGGCAGCCTCCTCTCCACAGGGCTCTGCTGCGTGACACCTCCTCCCCCCAGGGTCCAAGGGAGACAAGCCTCTCTGAGCTGCCATGCGCTCCTTTGTGCTGCCATGTGCTTCTGCAGGCATGTCCCACAGCTCAACTCCATCCCATCTCTTCACACAAATTCCCCCTTTTTTTCTTTTATGCAAAAAAGAATCTTGAAACAAAACATTCCCAACATTAGAACACGTTCGACTCATGGTCTGAGCCATACAAACTTCTAATGGAACAACAAGCACCTGCTGAGCAAAAATAAGCAAGGTAGTATCTTCAACTGCTTAAATACTCACCATCACCCAGAGTCTGCAATCACTGAGAGTTCAGTTTCACAGTGAAGACCTGGAGAACCTTTTCCAGACAAGGTTTCCAAGTTTACCTTGAAAGAGGGTCCCAGCTCTTACAAGATCAGATCAACAAGTCCAAGTGACTTGATTATACTTTTAAGGCAGAAACACCTGCATTTGATGGTATAATGGCCAGTCAGCCAGGGCTGGGCCAGAGCCTCAAGCCTTGACTGAGAGGGTTTCCCTAAAATACCTACAAGCAAACCTTTATTAATGTAGTCAAAAAGAATGCATAGAAGTAACATTAAGTAATTCTCTTACAACTAAATCCCTTTATAAAGACTCAAGTATTAACGCTATCTGGATCCAGAATACACTACAATCACACAGCTAACTTTAAATTTCTCTAATAAACAGTCATGTCAAAATCTACAGCTTAATGAAAATATAAAGTTAGTTTTTAACAGAAGTAAAAAATTACTCTCGTTTCGAAGGATAAATTACAAATTATTACAGGAGCATCTATAATAAAAAGCAATTAGAACAATATGGGGTGTCACAAGGTGATGTGGTAAAAAAGCAGTTTTAACGGTCAGAGTCCAGGGCTGTGGCAACATTGTGCGTAATGAAAACAGGAGAGTTCCTCGGACTAGTTGCAGGAACGGTATGCTCAGCCTGGCAGCTGCCCCCACACAAGACGGTGCAAATGCTGCAGCCCCCCCAGAGGAAGGGGCCACCACTAGCAGGACGGGTGAGAGGGGCGCAGGTCGGGCGGCTGCGCTGAGGCGGCTCCCAGGGCTCTGCCGGCACACGAGGCAGGTGCTGCCAGGCTCCCTGGGTCGCCTCCTCACCGCCCACAAGCCCAAAGCTGCGCTTCCCCCACTGGACCCGCTGTGTAGCTGGCTCGCCGTTTGCCACCATTCCCTGGCTGTGCCATGTGCTTGCCAGTGCAGCAGGGCTCTGCCATGTGCTCGCTGCCACGTGCTCGCCGCTGCTGCTATGGCGCCGTGCCCCTGCGGCCCTGCACGCTCCCCCTGCTCTTTGTCTTCCACATCCACTGCACTCTCGTAGAGGGCGAACACAGAGGGAACACACTACCAGGAGGGGTAGTGGAGGGGCCCCTCTGGCTCCAGCCACTCACCATGACACGGCTCCAGCTGATGCCGCATTGTGTGGGGAGGCATGAGCTCTTCTACGATACCGTCCGGCTCCCCTCCAGGATCAAACAGGTCGGGGGATGATGGGCCATCTTCTGGTTCTCCTCTCACAGCCCTGACAGACTTACAGTCGTTCGCTGGCAGCTCAGAAAGGGTCGGCACGGCTGCTGCGGTGGCACAAGCATCTTTGTCTGGTCTCTGGGTGCTGCATGCGCCATGAGCGCTTCAGACACAGTCCTTGTCAGTGCTGCATCGCCCTGTGCAACTTGGTCCCACAACACGTCCCCTAAAGCGTCCCATGTCCGAAGGCCAAAAATATTAATAGGATCTAAAGTTGGAATGCAGACTTTTGCCCAGACCAAGAATCTGTTCAAATTTGTAGACTCAACTTTCCTGCCATGTTTCTTCATAATCTGTTTCAACGTTTCTGCGACATTCTGTTCCTGGGATACACCATCCCCCATGGCTCTCGGCTGCTACCCTCCATCCTGCGGAACGGTAAATTGGCGCCACGAGCTTTTCAGCTCCCGGGCTTCTTTTCAGCCTCTTACATTCCCCATAGCTTCANGCGCTGTCCACTAATCTGTCAGCTTCCGGCGGCCTCCTCTCCACAGGGCTCTGCTGCGTGACACCTCCTCTCCCCAGGGTCCAGGGGAGACAAGCCTCTCTGAGCTGCCATGTGCTCCTTTGTGCTGCCATGTGCTTCTGCAGGCATGCCTCACAGCTTGCAGCTCAACTCCATCCCATCTCTTCCTACACAGAAGGAAACAAGGTATTGAATTTTAAAATCCTAGTGCTTAAAGTATTTGTCCTCAGAACTTCACAGATTTTAGTGTTCGTCTAATACACAATCTCATTCTGCAAATGGCACTGTGTGAAATGATGTCTTTGTGGGGACTGGGGCATCTCTTACAAGGAAAGGCTGAGGGAGCTTGGCCTGTCCAGCCTCAAGAGGAAACACAGTTGAGAGGGGCCCTTAGCCTTGTGTGTCCCTGTCTGCAGGGAGGGCTCTGAGCAGGGCCCAGGCTCTGCTCTGGGGGGCCCAGCAATGGCACAAGAGGAACAGGCAGGAACTGATGCCCAGGAAGTTCCACGTGGACATGAGGCAGAACTTCTTCCCTGGGCAGTGCCCAAGCCCTGAACAGATTGTCCAGAGAGGGTGTGGAGTCTCTTCACTGCAGATATTCCCAAATCATCTGGATGCAATCCTGTGCTGTATGCTCTGGGATGGCCCCGCTGGAGCAGGGAGGTGGGATGAGATGAGCCGCTGTGGTCCTTTAGACCATATAATGTCAATATAATAATTAAATGAAAAGCATGCAGTAGAGCCTGTCTTAGTTGTTCTGTGATAATAAAGGACTGAAAGGAACAAAGGGAGCTGTGGTCTTGATGGTACTGAACTGCTGGAGTGCATTTAAAGCATCCTTATACAGGGCCATCCAGTATCAGCTGCCTCACCTTTGTTATGGGTGGCTTTGAGCAACTAAGTGAACAGTATACACAAAGACAAACATTTAGGTACTGGCCTTCATTAGGTACAGAGTCAGTGTTTCTGCTTGTACTCTTTGCCCTGTTGTATAAAAAAGTTATTTTCGTAGAACCTAAAAAAGTCTCCTTAAGCCATTGCGGACTGGTTGTGAAAGCAACATGTAATCTGTGTATTTGCTAAAGAACACCAGCTTTTACAGGAGCTATTGAAATCTGGGTGAGGGGAAATCTCTTCAGCTCCAGGGCTGATCGGTGTATCAGAAGTTACATCTTAGTACATGCAATTTCACGGTGGTTGACCATCAGGTTAAAAATAGTCCTCTTGACCTCACACAGAGTAACCTTTTTTTTAACATAGAATTCAGCCGTGTTGATAGGAACAGAATTGTTTAAGACAATTGTTTTTGGCTTTGTAAAGGTCTGTACATTTTCAGGGGATAAGTGAAATTGTCTTGTCTTTTTTTTCCCCCTCTTTTTTGTTTTCCTTTTCCCCTCCCCCTTTTCAGAAAGCACATGGCTTATAGATTGGATGGCAAAATGGAAGTCTGTCTTCATCAGCTTCTACATTTTCCTGCTTTTGCTATAAGGACATGGAAAGGCCATGGAAGGAAATTGCCTCAAATTGTGCTGTGGGAAGTTCAGATTAGATATCAGGGAAAGTGTCTTCATGGAAGGGGTGGGCTGACACTGGAATGGGCTGCCCAGGTATGTAGTGGAGTCACCATCCCTCGAAGTGTTCACAAGAGGTGTGGATGGGGTGCTTGAGAACCCCATCCTGGGTTTAGTGGTAGACATGATGGTGCTGGGTTGGCGGTTGGACTTTATGATCTTACTTTTCCAAGATTAGTAATTCTAGGGTTCTGTGATTTTATGATGAAGAAATTCTTACAGATGAGAAAAGCAGTATCTGTGTTGTACAGATTTCCAAGCATACTTCAATCATATGTGGCAGCAGTCAAGTCCAATAGAGGTAAAACAAAAAAGAAAAACATGGGAATTGAATGCTAAGGAAGGACTTCCATAGTTTGAAATGTAATACTTCCCTTTTGTTGTAGATTTTTTCATTCTTGAACACACATACCTCACTGTGAATTAATGGCTCTAGTTGGATTTTTGGGGAGTTTCTTTTTTAAAGCACAAATACCATAGTATAGATTTGCAATGCTTGTATCAAAATTCACTGTTCCTTGGTAGCTTGGTGCTAGACTAGTACATTTTACCTGGAGTCATATTTGGAGAGAAGCACTGTGTGAGACATTGGTGTATTCGAAGACCACCACCTGTGGAATTCTGGGGGAGATGTTTGGGTTTTTTAAACACAACCATACAGGTGCTGCTGTGATGTTGTTCAGAAAACGGACTGTGATGAGCTACTCTAGGTGTGGTGCGATGACTTTTCACACCCTTTGTGCCTCTTCATCTGTGCATTTCTATCGGTGACTGCTGGACATGGTGTGTGACCTGGACCCTGGGCTTTGCTCAGCTGCCTCGGGTGCTCAGAAGATGTGATTCCATGAACAGAAATGAATTGCTGAGATTCATCATTTGAGATTACTTGTATGGCAAAATGTTGCATTATCAAGACATTCTCTTTCTCTGCTTAGTTGGGAATAGATGCAATAGCTTTTGTCTTACAGATTATCCACTTGGCCATATATTGATTTGTGTCCTCTAATTGAAAGAAAATCTTAACTCTTACTGGTTAAGAACAAGCACTTAGTGATGAAACTGGGTTTTTTTCCATGGGTGCATCCACAGAATTGTCACCTTTTCCTGTACCTTCTTTGCTTGTTCAGGACATCCCTATTGGGCAAGGGCAGCATTGGTTGCTCTCAAAAATATGTAGAGTCTACTGTGTGATTAATGAAGAATTCGTAGCTATTTATTACTGTATTGTAAATGTGTTCATGGCATTTCCTCCTTATTACAGTAAGAATGGTAACTTTACAAGATGTTGAACTTTTTTCCTTGGTCTGTAGAACTTTTCGGACAGACTAATCTCTAACAACCTAGGTGTAATTGATAGCTGAACAAGGTCAAGCAAATTTCACGGAAGGATTGGAATATAGTCAACCAACCTTGTGTTTCTTTGGGAGACCTTTGTTATTACTGTATAGGTAAGGAGTTTACCAAGGGAAATAATACCTGTTCCTGGGATTTACTGCCTTGTTATTTTTTTCTAGCAGGGTAGTATTTCCATAAAATGTCTGCTGGCATGCCCATGCTTGCTGTCCTTCATAAACTCCTGAGTCAACAGGATGGGAACCAGATGGGTGGGAGAAGCGGAAGCACAATGATGAGCAGAAAATAATAAACCGGTGCAGATGTGCAGGGGGAGAGAACAGAGATCTTAAGAACTAGAGGAGAATATGATTCAAGATGCATTATGGAGAATACATACGTATTTTGGGCTTAAATATATACATATATACCTACATATATATATATATATATATATATATGGCAAAAAAAGGTTTCTTTTCCCTAAGCCCAAGTGACCACCTTTTAGACTTGCTTTCTTCTTGTTCCCAGGAGGACATATGCCCAGACCTGTCTAGGAAATCTGGCTCCCAGCTGGCACAGCAGCACAGCACCTTTCCAAGAGACCTAATTAGATTTGCAGAACCTGACAATACCAGCCACCTCCCTGTGTATTAGGCGGTTGTTTGTACTATCTGTTGAACTGAATTTTAACATTTAGTTTCAAGTTTCTTTGCCAACTTATTAATAAGGGCCAGGCTATTGAGAGCTGTCGATAAGGACAAAGAAGTGTTTTAATTTTGTGAAGTCTTCAAGTTCATGCTATTGTTTTTTATGAATTTACACCTTTTGTCTGCTCTAGGATATTAACTTGTGTGGTGAAATACCATCTTCTTGTATTTTAAATCTGTGTTGAGAGGAGGCTGAAATAAATCCTTTGGAGTAAGAGCAGAAATCGGCCATATTAAATTCAGTGTCAAAAATGGAGGCAGAGCTATTTGAAGAGCTGGCTTTCATTTTTCTGGGATAAAAATTAGAAGGTATTGAGAACATCATAATATTCTATCATGATTTGTCCAGCCAACCAGAATGTAATGTGAGGAGCAAGGACCTGTCAATTAGTTCTTGCAATCACTAGTAGCCGGTGTGTAAACTCAGATAAGCCTTGGGTGTAATTTTGAAAGACTTCATTAAACTATTCGCATTAGAAGAGAAAATGCAAGTATTTATGTACAGTAGCAGTGAAATACTGCACCTGAAGTTTTCTGGAGATGGATTCTGCAGTGTGTATCTGGAATACTGAAGTATGTAATTTTTGTGAAATTTATTAGTGTTGCTTTGAATTCTTGTTAATATATTTTCTGAATTTCTTTCAGCTCTTCGTTGTAGTCTCCAGTTTCTTGGAAACATTGCAGCAGGAAATGGAGATTCCCAGCATAGCCTTTGGAAGTGTGCTTTCCCAGATCTCTTCTTGTAAGCATGGATGCGGGTTTTTTTCTAGTGTCATTTCTGTGGTCGTATTCAAATCTTTTGTACATGATAGCTGTGCCTTTGCTAGCACTGTGGAACTCTGAAAAATAACTTTGGTGAGAATGCGCTGGTTGAGACCATATCCTGTAGATGTTTTTTGTTAGTCAACCACAGGAGTCAGAGCCTTTAAAAACCTGCTTGTTCTGAACTAACAGTAAATTGATTTAATTTAACAGAAACTGGAAGAAAACTATTTTTAATGATGAACTTCAAACATAAGCTTTATTTCAGGCATGCTTTCAAGTAGTTACACACATTTCCAAGAACACAGCATTTTCTTTTCTCATGTTGCTGCTGTGCAGATCTGTCAGTATTGGTGGATCAGATGTAATCTACAAAAGTTTCTTAATCTTCATCTCTTTTAATCCTTCTGTCCCCCTCCTAACCATACCAGAATATCTTCCTGGGGATTTGATGACATATGTCATCCAATACGTAAGGAAATATTACAGAAACTAATTTGTGCAGACACATGACCATATTGTTGACGTGTTTGGACAGATTTTTCATAGTCAGCTGGTAACAAAGGCACTTTGATTCAATTTGATAATAATTCCCAGTGGGTTTTTGGAGCCCACTTGTCAGCACACGATGTAGGAAGACCTTACGATAAGAAAAGCAGTTCCAATTTAGCATTAATTTTGTAAACTTCTTGTGAAGTTTGACCTTCAGCTGTGAGTGGGATATTTTTCTGTGCAGGTGACTTTTATCCGTCCTAGGCAATGACAAACTTGTGGTTCTCTAAAAGACAGCAAAGGACAACTCAGCGAGCTCAGTGCCACTAGTCTGTTTTTCCAGGGTCGGTTTTAACTTGCCCTTAGCTCCTTATTTTCTCTTGAAGGACATGCCTGACGTACAGCGATGAGAAAATTGTCACCTGTTGCTGCATGGTCCTGTTCACCTGCCTGAATTCAGAGCGAGCGAGAGAACTTCTGGATCCTGGGAACTTGACTGTGACTCTTCATGTCCTGAGAGTCTACAAAGAGCAGCTGGAGTCTGAGTGGTCGTATGTATCTTTAAATTTTCCTATTCCTTACCTCTTAGTTAGGTGTTTTTCTGGTGTAAAGCACTGTATTAAAATGTCCAAACTTGCGACACTGCAAAGTAGTAAATGAAGATCTAATTAGAAATTAGTAGTTTAGTATGGAGATAATTTTCATGATAGTTTCAATGACTCTTTTGATTGTTGATGAAATAAGACTGCTTTTTTTGTTGAGGACATAAGAATTTTCAAATCATGGTCTGTTTTTCTTTTTTTAATGAAACAGGGTTCTAGAATGCAAACTAATTTATACTTGTGTGCTGGTTTGTGGAGGTTTTTTAAAGCTAGCACAGAACAGTCTTACAGATAGGTCATGCTAGGAAGACTTGTATGTCTAATGCTTGTGAGTGCTACAAAAAACCTGGGGTTTTTCCTTTTTTCTTTTTTTAACACATCCATTTTCTACTGCAACATGCAGTCATATTTTATACTAAAACAGGGAAGACTTTGTTTGTGAATCTTCATTTCATACTTTAAGAGCTCCCAATCAGTGTTTTATCCCTCTGAGCTTTTATATTTTTTACTAATGGCCATTCTTGTAAATATTGTTGTTAGTTATGCCTTTGATGGATGTGCTGCCCTGCATAGCAAGGATGCACATTCAGCTAATTGTTACACCATCTATTCCAAGGGGAAAAAATTGTTTGTATGTTTTCGTAGCATTCTTTTTAAGGTCATGTTTAAATTCAAAATTTAATTAGGAAGAATTTTTGGGGTTTTAGAAGCTATTTGAAAAGTTTTAGCACAGACCTAAGATGATCGAATGAAAAGTAAATGTCACTTTATAGTTTGCTTTTGTAGTGAAAAAAATGACCTGAAATTTGTTTGTGGCTGGGCTTTTTTAATGACAAGGGCAATTTGCTTAGGACCTAAGCAGTTTTCAAAAAGTAAGCTGTGAGTTTAGGGTCAGGCGAAGAGACTTCAGTTTCGAAAGTGACAAACCAAGTCTTTAGTTTTTACATCTATCAATAACACATGTGTAAAATGTTTATTTTCAGATAATTATCCTGATCATCCTTAATTTTTTTCTGTATTGAAGATATGTTGAAATTTGTTTTGACTGATATCAAAGTTGTAGTGGTAAATTTATGTTTTGAAGGTAAATGCATAATAAATGCAGCATCAAAATAATTGCTGAGGGATCCATTTCCCTGATTTCTCTAGTGTGAAGTGGATTCTGTTGATGTTATGATGCAAATGTCTCACCTTCGCTGTGGATGTTTGATGTGGGTGGGTAATGGTCTCTTTTCAGGGTAATCTTGAAATGAAAAAGGGGCAAACTCTTAACACTGAAAATGTGCAGCTGTACTTCAGGTCTCACTGAAGTACATACCAGTAGGATTGCTGAAAGAAATTTGCATGGCTGTGGCATTTGCAGAGAGCTAACGTCCTGTTGGAAAGGTTTCAGTCTCTTGTGGCACAGCTGGCAAAAGTCCTCAGCAACCATTTTATGGTATTATATGGCTGGACTGAAATACAGATTATTCTCGGAGGTTATGCTCACTGCTGACTCACAAGTGACTGAAATGAAGATGTTCTTACCTTAAAGTTAAAAGTACCACTTAATTCCTGCCTGCCTTCTTGTCTCTGAGCTGGAGCATCTGATTTCGTGTTACGACAAATAAGAAGTGGCTGCCACGTGTGTGTTTTTTCTTCCCCTGGGCTGGGCTTTCTTGCTGTCAGTTGCGGCTTTTAGGTATCGGAACTCTTTTCTTTCAATAACTGTAAGTTTTGCTCATAGGAAGAACATCTATTCATTATTTTATTCACTTTTGTTGTGCACTGAAATTTATGAAATGAATTTTCCTCTAAGACAGTATCCAATGCATTCCACAAGCAAACAACTGTGGTGCTCAAACTATTTTTGCAGTTGCTGCCATGAATTGTTAGGACAGAGAGAGGACATCCAGGATAAATATTTGGATTTAAAGCCATTGGCTGAAATGTAGTCTCTCCCATGGAGTCCTCAGTACTCCATTCAGCTAGCACACGTTGGGTTCTCTATTCCTCACCCATCACAGGAATGCAAGCATGCCTTTCAAGTCTTTATTTTGGTGAGTTGACAGTTCTTTCTCTGTTAATAATCCTGTATTCATGTTTAGAGTCCAGTTTTCCATCTTCAAGTTGGAAAAGTCCTTAGGAAAATTTCGGGAAGAACCTCTTTCCAAGTGTGATGCCTTTTGCCTCTTCACAGCAGTTCTGTAGACAGTTTCTATCCAAGGAAATCCAGGCTTGTTCTGAGCAGTTCTTCAGAGCTTCCTTTTTTAGAGGTAGCAGTTGTTAGCATAACTTTTACAGTTCTTCTTCCGTCTGCCATAAACTCTTCTCCCAGTTAGAGAGAGTGGAAGAAGGGTCTTTAAAGGCAGGATGTAGCTTTCTGGAATTTTCCTGTCGCTTTTGCCTACTTCTCGAGTCACAAGACGTTGGATAGAAGACTAAGATTTTGGGTCAGAAAAGAGGGAATATCTGAGGTGTTGGTTCTGCTTCCTGAGAGGAGTGGGTCATGGGAAATAAGATCTCAGTTCAGCAGCTTCTGATTCTAATCAGTGATGGAAAGCCAAGTCATTCACTTCCTAAGCAGTTTTTGAAACAGAGAAGAGCTGTTTTGCAGATCAGCTTAGTGGAATTTTGAGACTAAGCACTGATGCAGTTTTAAAAGGTGTTTGTAGATTGACAACGTAACAAAAAGTTGCCTTAGAACTTGAAAGAAAGAGAGGTAACAGTGCTGTGATGCACATCTAAGTGTGTTTCATGAGTGATACACATTCTATTAAGTATTTTTGTGTCATGCTTTGAGCTAAGAAATAGTTAATAAAGGAGGAAGTCAATTTTATAGGGAATGTCCTGGTCAGATTTTGTGTTCAGTTCTTCTGTGATCATGTTTCTCCAGATCAGATGGTCTGAATGCTCATTTCATTAAGCTTGTGGTTACTTGTCAGCCTCAGAAATGCTTCTGTCTCTGAAATCTGTGAAGCTGGAGAAAGTAATACACACATTTAATAAATATTCTAATGATTGAAGAACTGATGCATCCTTCTCTTTGTCTTTTAGAAGCTTGATTTTCTCAACGGCTCCAGGATCATTTACATATTGCTATCTTTGCCATTTTTAATGTTAGGTGCTGAATGGCATATTAAAATAATATTAATTAACTTATATTAGACAGTGTATTTTTATATTGCCTCTAAACTTCTATTCAGTACAGCTCCTAAACTTGTTTCAGGCTAGCAGTCCTGTAGTCTTGAATATGGGGAGCTCATCTGAGGTTGCTGCTCTGGTCTGACTCTCAAGAGCAATGATCTGAGGAGGCAGATAGTATATATATCTACAGCTGAGGTTATTATAAATATTTGTCTGACAGGCTGGTACCCCTTTGTAGCTGGGCTTGTGGAGAGTGCCCAGAGCTTGCTGCTTTGCAAAGTTGCACGGTGTATGATGTTACAAGATGTACCTCAAAGAGTAAGTCTTTGCAAAGACACTAACTCTTCAGAAACAAGTTTGCTTCCTTTCTTGGATCTGATTTCTGGCATCCCCTAAATTAACTGATTCTATCTCCTCGACAGTTTTTTGCTGTGCAGTTGTCTTCTAGAAAGCATGCTGTTCTTTGCAGAATGAGCTACTGCCTGGGCTTTTAGCTCAGGAATTAACATCACCTAACTGTGGTGGAAAACATGCTACTCCAGCCTGGTTGCATCAGGGATCATTCCTGTCCTAGCTTTAGTCCTGAAATTTTGCTCTTTAATGTGGGCTTCCTCTTTCAGGGACAGGTTTCTTCTAGTTTACTCTGCTCATGATCATGGTTGTGGGTTATCATTCCCTCTAAAATGCTTCCTTGCACATAGAAGGTCTTTAAACCTCTCAGTTCAGTTGTTTCCACCTTCTTGTGATCTTTTATTTCCCTTTTCTTTTAGTGTTACTTAGTTCTTTTTGATCTGTTTCCTAAATAGCAGCAGATCTGTCTCCTAAGCTGTTACTGGTTTTTCTGCATCTTTTGGGTGTGCTTCCTCCGTCCCTCTCTTCCATCATATGTTTCTATTTAAAGAGATGAGCATGGTTTTCAAGCCCTTGTATGGCAGTAATTTATTTTCTGTGTATCTTCCATCTTTCCAAAGTATCTCTAATGATACACAAATTTAATTCTGAACTGTTGATGTACTAGTTGAACATAAAGAATTGTAGGATGGTTTGGGTTGGAAGGGGCCTTAAAGCTCATCCAGTTCCAACTCCCTAATGATAAGGACAGTAGAACAGAACAGCATTTTACTCACTTGATAAGGATAGCAGAACAGAACAACATTTTACTCTTAGCAAATAAAGGAAACAATGTAGCCTTGGGGAAGCAGACAAAGCAGAAGTAGTACTAAATGCAAGCAGGACGCCAGCTCAGCTCTGCAAGGCTGACAAAGCAGAAGTTATGCAAAACAATGATATTGTGCTTACTCAAAAGTGAGGGTTGAGGAGCAGCCACCTGAAAAGGACGCCGGAAGTTGAAGGGGAGATTCCCAAAGAACCGTATAAGGACTTCCAGTAAGGGGTGCGACTGTGTCAAATAAAGTCAATGAAGTTGCTCATGAATATGTAATCTGTGTGTGTGATAAAAATTCTGTTCCACTCCCTCCACTTCATGCTCAGGGCACTCAGTTGGAGGAAGGATCCCCCTGGGTGCTCATTGGTGCCATAAAGAAAGCCTGCTTTCTAATATTTGAACTGTGTTAGAAAGTTTCCATCTGGCTGATTTCAGTATCACTGCTGTGGACAGGGTCACCTTCCACTATCCCAGGTTGCTCCAAGCTCTGTCCAGCCTGGCCTTGAACACTTCCAGGGATGGGGCAGCCACAGCTTCTCTGGGCAACCTATGCCCGGGCCTCACCACCCTCACAAGAAAGAAGTTCTTCCCTATATCTAATCTAGGCCTACTCTCTGTCAGTTTGTATCCATTCCCCCTTCTTTTATCACTACAGTTCCTTATGAAAAGTCCCTTTCCAGCTTCCCTGTAACCCTTTCAGATACTGGAAAGTGCTGTGAGGTCTCCACACAACCTTCTCTTCTCCAGGCTGAACAGCCCCAACTCTGGCATTCTGTCTCCATAAGGGAAGTGGTCCTTATCAACTTTGTGGCCTCCTCTGGGCTTGCTCCAACAGTTTCAATGTGTTAATATTTAAATATCTTAAACACATATGCAAACTTGCTCCATAAGCTCACTCTTGTTCTGGTGCTGCTTGCTTTCAACAGCCACTTCCTACCAAAGGATGCTGTCAGGAAATGGGACATATCCATCCTTTAGGAAACAAAGCTGGAATATAACTGAGTATAACTGTTCAATAACTGAAATGTATTTTCTACTTTGTTTCTCTATTATTGCTACCAAGGCCTGAAGAGCCCTCTGTTACCAACTCCCATGCAGTTCCAAAGAAATGGTCTGTTTAATTTTTTTCAGTAATAGCTTTTCCTTAACACATGCAGAGACCCTTTGGCTCTGGAAAATTGTGGAGCCTTTCAAAAGTTGTTTCACTGTGTTTCCACCTACATTCACATCCACTCCCTCCTGGGTTTGTATTAATCAGTAGCAAAGTATGTCACACAGTGTAGAAGGTACAGTATTTCGAAGAGAAACCAACAGAGATAGATAGCCACATGAGATCTATTTTAGAATATTGAACCTGGAAAAATATGTGTTTTGTAAAATAATTAGGAAAAAGTAGTACAGAAAATTACATTATAATTTATCCTAACCAAGATCAATGTGTGTCCTAAAAGCTGTTTATTTTAGAAATACTTTGGTGGCTGCATTAGAGATGAGAGTATAGCTTGTGTCATCACTTTTTCCGAGTGTGGGCGTGGGGCAGTTCAGCTAATATGGACAGGAAAAACAAGTTGTATTTCAGATTCCTGAAGAGCAAAGAACAAAAATCCTCCATTTTAAAATAAGAGACATAATGTGCGTTTTAGCTTTCAGAAAAATGTTATTAGGAGTGTGGTCAGCTGTTTGGTATTGAAGTAAGTTTTGCTGAACATCCACTTTCTCTTTTTGAAACCACAGCTTAATGATGACTATAAAGATTAGGATGTGGGGCTGCCCCTCTCCATGTTTTTGCCTTTGGTTATTTTGTCCTGGCTTGTGGAAAGATGTGTACACAGAAACTGGTACTCCTGTAGCAAAGAGTCTCACCTGTGGGCACAGATTTAAAGGCAAGGATCGAACTCGGCAGTTCTGCTCTTTTTCCTTAATTGGTGTGTGTATGTGTGGTGAAGAAACTTTTCTTTTCATTGGGCTGGCAACTGTGTTTCTTCTGTCAGACAGTTTAGGATGTCCTCCACCCCCTTCTCCTCTCCAGAAAGTAAGTATTTTTTTAATTCCAGGAAAGTTGGAGTTACGTTGCAGGTTCCAAGTTCAGCTGTGGTTTTAAATAGTACTGACACTTGGAAAAGTTTCCTTAATTTTAGAGATCTGAGTAGCTTCTACTTTCTATTTGCAGTAGCAGTGAATTGGCACAGATTTCCTCAATCTTTCAAAGCCCAGCCTCATACATTTAATTATCTTGTCACCTCTTTCTTCTTGAGTATATTGTGGAGAGGGGGGAGCAGGAAGTGCTGTTAGCCATTGCTAATCATCTTCCATTTTTTTCTTGGTAGCTCTTCATAAAAAAATTATTTCAATTTTACATATAAGTTAGATTTAATCTCTCTTTAGATGTAGCTGTCAAATTGAGTGGGAGTATGTTAGGAATCAGAGAAACAGTGCACATAATCCAAATTTAGTCTTCTAGACATCAGAGTTTACTTGGTGGGGGCTATCATGACCAGTAGGGAGGATACTTTTGTTATGGGAATGCCTTTGGAAGATGGAAGGATGTTCACTGTTGTGCTTCGTTCAGCACAGGAGAGGAGTATTGTGATGTTTGATACTTAGGACCAAGCCTGAAATATGAAAATGTGTTTCTTTACTCTCCTTCTGAGTGAGAAGTGCTGGTGTGGGAGTGGGGTGAATTATCTCATTTCTATGGTTTTTATGACGGCACATGTTCAATTTATTATTAAATAGCTTTTTACTTGTAATTGTTTATTTAAATGGTTTTGGTAAGGTTCTTCTATTCCTGTGCAAGGATGAAATATATTTCTGCTTCTAAAATATGTTCTGATTCCAAATAATTCCTCGGGAGGCATATTGCTTTTTTAGCATCTAAGAAGGCTGGTTATAAGAGTTTGAAAGCTGGCCAAAAGTAGATGAATTTTCTTCTTTACTTTTCTTCAAAATGTGGATGATTTATTACATTTGTTTGTTGAATTACAGTAAAAAGATAACTATTTAGTTCTTACTAAATATTTTGGATAGAGTGGCGTTACTGTAGGTGATGAAAAATGCTTTTGGTTTTGAGATTGATAAAGAAGGTTGCTGATCAAGTAGAGAATTGCCATGTCTCGTTCTTCATACTTGGAAAACGTATGTGGGGTTGTCTTCCTCTTTTTCTGAGACTGAGGAAACTGTTCCCTAAATTTGCTAATGGGATAAAATCAACTTAATATGGAGCATGACATTTGATGATAAAGTTGGTTGCTTACACCAGCTTTGATTGGAGCAAGTTTAGTCGCCATTTGGGATACTCTGAGTGCAAATGTAGCTCATACTACTTTCTTGGCTGCTTCTGAACTTCACTTTGGTACAATACAGGCCTTGTGCTGTTATAAAGTCTTTGAACATCTCCTCCTGTATTTATCTGCTATGGAAGCACTTGATTTTTTTAGGATTTTAGCCAAACAATTTTTAAAGAGTCGAGAAAATTGGCGTATTTAACACTGTTCATTTGTTACTGTGGTACGCTTGCATAGCAGCTTTAATTTTCACCATTTCCTTTACTAAATTACAGTGGTCTTCAGTTTATTCCAGTGGTTCTGCTGTTGGCCCCGAAGAGAGTTTAAGTCTCCTACCAAAGCCTTTTGTGTGCATTTGAAATGCCATGTTCAGTCAGTAACCCAAAACTGAATATCTTCTTTTATTTCAGAGTTGAGGATGGTCTTACTTTTCCTCTTCTTTTTCCATGTCACAAATGGAAAACAGGAGAGCTGAGAGGACTAAAGATACTAAATTGAATTTGCTGCATCCTTGTTTACCCATGTCCGAAATTTCTGGGCACGGAGGAAGGAAGTGCTTTTTGAAGGAGTTGGAAGTGCTTTACTCCACTACTAATTCTTCCATTATCTCTTGGTGATGATGCTCGTGCTCTGTTCTGCATGATACAATAGTGCCGAAGGTGGATAAGGTAAAAGGGACACTTAAATACAGAAGCAGATACTTTATAGAAACACAGACTGGTTTGGGTTGGAAAGGACCTAAAAGTCCATCTCCTTCCATCCACTGCCATGCGCAGGGACACCTTTCACTTGACCGAGTTGCTCCAAGCCCCATCCAGCCTGGCCTTGGACACTTCCAGGGATGGGGCAGCCAGAGCTTTTTTTTTTCCCCCGAGGTGTTGCATCACATCATGAAACCAGAAGGTAAGAATCAGAAATTTTAGTGTAAAATACTCCAAGCTCCTCAAGCAGTAGAGGTCTAGTCCACAGAATGTGCAAAATGTGTATGAGGAAATACAGGAGCACAGACCCAAGTAGCAGCTGAATTACAGACCTTCCACTTTGCAGTAGTGATCAGGAGCGTGAACCTAGTAGCTAGAGATCTTTTTCTGTGATAGTTATTGATCGCTTAAATTACAAGGCAAATAGTCAAGAAGGTTTCCTCAACGTAGTCTTAAACAGGAAAATTAAGCTTTAAATTCATAGCCCAAGTTGCAAAATTGAAAAATTGGGCTTCAGGCTGTCTCCTCAAATACACTTTTTTACTCTACTGCATTGTCAGCTGCAATTTGTACATTCCTAGGCCAAGTTCTGTGTTCTGCATAGCACTGATCTGTGTTATTTTTTTTCTGCAGCTCCACACCAAAGTCTGTGGTTCTACTTAAATCCATGAAAAATGAAGTTGGTTGTGACAATTCTGAAGGTTTAACTGTGGATGGCTGTGAGTTGTTAGTTCAGGAACTGTGGAAGAGTTTCCCTTGACTGCCCTGCTGATGGCTCGATTTGGGTGTTATGGCTGAGTCTGCGCAGCTCAGTTGAGTACATTCGTGCTGGTGACTTTGGGCGAGTCTTTGTATTTTTTGAAATTTGTGTTGAAAAACTCTTGGATCAATTCTGCATTCCTCAGCATGCCAGTTTTAAGCTGATGATTCCTTACACCTCTGCAGATTTTTTTTGTGAATGAATGTACAAATATCAGTAAAAAGAAGTGCAGCAGAAAATAGTTTTTCTTCCCCCTCCTCTTAAAAATGTCGAGTTTTCAGTAACTGAACCAGATGCTGGCTAAGTCCACAGTTACCATTAGAAATATGATAGCTATTAATCTTTTGGACCTCTTATTCTCCTATTTGTCCAATTGGCATTGAGTACTTGTCCGAAAAATACTCTGTTGCGGCTGGAAGGTTTTGTTGTGATCTTCTTATTAGCTATGTAATAGATTATGGCTATGCAAAATAAAGGCTGTCAGCAAAGGGAAAACTAGGGAGGAGGTGGAGGGAATATTGAAATCTCTTGGGTTTTAATATTATTTTAGCTGCTCTCTCTCTGTAGCTTCATCATCTCAGAGGATACTCATGAGGCTTGACTTGTAATTATTGTAGCCCAGACATGCTACTTTAAAAATGCATCGTTTAGTTTGTATGTATCTGTGCAGCATAAATATCACTGCTAGTGCTCCTAGGGATGTGATTTGAAGAGCTAAATACTTTTACCAACTGTATTTTTTTCCCATAATGCTAGGAGTATGACTCTGGGTTGAAATTAAATGACTGTCACTTGCTGTGACAGCTGCTTAAATGACTGCTGTGGATGGTGCTTGGGAAAGCAAACAGTGTAAATACTGGCATTAGCTCAAGGCCAGGCTAACCCTATTTTCCAGAGAAAGTATTAAGAAGAAAGAATGAGCCATTGCCAGTTTTGGATAGATTGTTTTTGAAAGAGACTCTTTTTTGAGGAAGGTTGGTATCAGAGATACCTCACAACACTTTGGTGAAGAGATAGAGGGAACCAGTGGCCGGTTTGTCAACTTCTGATCATTTTTTGGTCTTTTTGTATTCCAGACAGAAACCCTGAATATGGTGTGAGAAAGGGAAGGTGGTGAAAGGAAGAACAAAGCTTGATAATTTATTACAGAATATACTTCACTGTATTTCAACTGGAAAGATCCTTGTGTTAAAGTTGGGGGTGTCTTGTGCAGGGCCAGGAGTTGAACTCGATGAACTTTGTGGGTCCCTTTCAGCACATGAGGCTATGATTCTGTATCTTCCTTCCTTGTAAAGCAAGGACTTAGAATTGGTTCTCAGCTTGGGTCTCTTACACAAGGAGGGTATGTTTTTGAAGCTGAGAAAAGTACTTTGCTGCCTTGCATCTGACAAAGAAGTTCCAATTTGCTTTGATGCTTTGTTAGATTGCCTTATTAAAAGAAAAATCAATATATTAGTTCAGCACTTTTTTGACTGTTTGGGCTTAAAAACGGTGTTGTGATGAATAGAATAATAATTTTCAATCTTAAACTGTGGCGTTTTGCTTAGATGCATAAACCGTTGGATGAGTGTTTTATTGTTTGAATTGTGGTGTATCTAACTGGCCTAATACTCCAGCCACCTTTCCTTCAGATATGTGAGTAAAAGTGTGCTGAATTGATGAGAAATGGTCATCGCTATGTTAGAAAAAAACCTGCAGGACAATGTGCAATTATTTTATGACAATTTGTATCTAGTAGCGAGTAGGACCAAAAATACAACACATATTCATCTACAAGTAGAACTAACCAGCACCATTTGGAGTAAATGTGGATACTGCTTTTACAGCACCAGTAAGACTTTCTTTTTCTTTTCCTTTAGGTTCCTGATTGTTACAGAACATTTGCTGAAATGTCCAGAGCTGGTAAAAGCCCTCTATGCCAAACTGAGCAATCAAGAAAGGTAACCCCAAAACCAATGCAGCTTTTAGTATTTAGCATTCCATATAGAGTATCCTGTTCACATGATTGAAGAACCATGTGGTTTCATAGTTGGCACAAAATCTCTAAATACATGTTTCTATGTCAGTAATGGTTTTAAATTGATTGGTTAACATTACAGCTTAGCCACAACTGGCAGTGATTTATGTAGGGTTGCAGAATCCAGGTTGGCGCCATGACTCGGTAAAGAAATAAACTTCACACAAAAAAAGGACAGGATTTCATGCCTGGGTCTTGATTTCATAAGAGCACCACACCCTGCAGAGTTTTACAGCTCAATTAGAAATGTCCTCAGCTCTTCATACTTCTGTTATGTCAAGAAATTAAGAGGAAGCCTTTATGAAAGATGGAAGTGTGTCTCCTACTGGTTAGCAGGACCTACAAAACACAGATGAGCAGATGCCCGTGATGACTTAATCTTTAATATTTCCACTGTTGAAAAGCTTCAACAAACCTTCACCTTGAAGAAACATTGATAGTTTTCCTTCAAGTATTTGAGTAAATGTGTGCTGGATTAATGGGAAATGGCCACTGCTATAGTGGAAAAGTGCTCATTGCTTTAATAGAGAATTGAGGAAGATAAAAAAAGGTATTTTGTTAAGACAATCAAATTTGGGACACACTGCTACAATTCTACAGCTCCTCCAACTGCTTGAAGATTTTGTGGTCTCGTTTATGTGTTTAACATGCCTGCTTTGTTCTGCATCCACCCAGGGAAGCTGCGAGTTCTTCTCTAGTTTTTGCAGGTGAAAAGCAAAGCACTAAACAAAACAGTGCCTTAATGCGTTTTTTTTCTGTGTTTTGTGTTGTTTCCAGTGTTACCACAGGTGAGAGATCAGGCACTGATTGGAGATTATAAGAAAACTAAAGGGATGTCAGACAAAGAAAGAATATGCAATAGGTTTGAACTGTAAATAAAATATCATTATTGAATAAGGATGGGATTGGAATGGTAAGGAGGGAAATACTGTTTTCCTCCGTAATTCAGGATGACCAAATGGTAACAAATCTGAGCTGTGTTCTTAATGTACCAGGAGGTGGGGGCTGTGTAACTGTTTTAAGTGAATGAGCTGAATTCTTTTGGGGAATATCATGAATGGCAGTTTGCATGTTTTTATAATGCCTTTGAGGATAGCCAGGGCTGGGTTAGGATGTTCAGTTGTACTTAAAGCAGCAGGTGTAACCAGTTTCTAGAAAGGTCTCAGCATACTACAGATGGTGATTGTATTCCTCACCTCAAAGGCTTTTGGTGTAGGCATGACATAGGTGATTATGGGTGGGATCACTAGTTAGAGCATATCTGCTGAATTTATTATCAATCCCAAGAGTTCTGCCAGTCAAGTAAACTCCATTAAGTTTTTCAAAGACATAATCACAGTACAGTGTGTTACTAATTTGACACTGGTTAATTTACCGACAAACATATGGAAGTGCTGTAGAAATAATCTTTTTGCATCCGAGCTATGGAAGAATACCCTGCCTTGGCATCTCCCTTGGTAGTGTTAGCGTATTGAAGAACGCATTCTTGTGAGATACATGAAGAGAAAAATTCAATTCAGATAAAAACATTTTGACTGTCATGAACTGGAGAAAAAAGTAGCCATAAACCCCAAAGCATAGGGAATTCATTGTTTCAAAATGAGATGAGGAGTCTTAAACCCAAGCATTGCCATACTGGATGTCCAGTGAGGCTAACCAAGTCCTGTAAATGAAGAATGGACAGATGTGGTATTGAGGTGTCTGGGGAAGGCAACTGGAGCTCATGAATACATGGTAGCCCTCAGTTACAGTATTCTCTATCATGCACATTAAATATAGGTAGTTTAAATGTATTTGCTGAAATGAAATGAGCTGTGCTGAGGAGGTTTGCGAATATGCCCATTAGTGGTGACTCCCAAAGCTGGCAGTTTCCTGGGATGCCCAGAGTGTACGCAGCTATGTAACTGCAGTTATTCGCACTGTTCACAGTATTTCCTGTAGTTGAAATCCAGTGCATTTGTGTTACAGTGGCCATGGTGCCTCCCTTGAAGCAGTTCTTGTACAAGTGGACGAGGAATTTGAATTTTCAGTTAAAATAAAATTCCTGACTTGTGGACAACTTTCTCTTTCATTTCCAAACAAATATAATGTGTTGCATGTCTGAGTGTGCAAATGGCCTGAAATAAATCCTGTGTTAATGTGATCAGGTTTTTAGTAGTATTCTGGCCTGGTGCCTGGTGTTGTGACAATGTCTGCTGGTTCTCTTTAAGGGATTATTGTAGAAGGATATGGCCGTTGAGCTAAAAGAGTGTAGATTCTTGAATTCTTTGCCAGATTTGAGATTTCCCTGCACATGCGTGCAGGTATTTGGCAGAAGTATTTAGAAAAAGCCTGGTTTGCGTTCATCCAAGTTAGCCTTGAATATGGACACTGTAAGTTCATGCCTTGATTGTCTTACTTACATTACAAAATCTTCAAAAGTGAGTGCATCTGTTGTTGTACGTTCTAAGAAGGGGTTCTGCTTTAGTTAACAGCATGAAAAAGTGCAGCTGAAGAGCTTCATATGTTTTTAAGATGCTCAAGTACTTGCATCTCTAGGTTTGATTTTAGTGTTGTCAGGTGAAGTGTCCTCAGTGAAGGATGCAGCCTTTGATAGAATTGCCTGCCAGGAAACGGGCACTCAAGTCCTGTAAGCAGCGCCACTTCTTGCTAATGCTCAGCTAGGGCAGCCAGTGTCAGTGCTTCGGACGATTTGTTCCTGGCAATGCTCAGACACAGAGTAACTGAAGGTAGCGCTGAACTACAGTTGCTCACAAATTTACTGATTTTCATTTAGTATGATTCTTGCAAGTATCATTTAAAGATGAAAGAAGTCAAAGTTTTGAGGAACGGCCTAATTTGTCTCATGGAGCCATTGCTGTCAGGGAAGTGTTTCAGGATGCAGAAGCCTAAGTCACAGAGGAAGAAAGTCCCAAGTGTCTGGCACTTGCTAAGAGGTTATAAACAAAGCACACTTGATGCAAATACTGTTCGATGCTAAGAAAATCAATAGAATTTTACACTGCTAGTTTTAGGCTTAGTCAGGCAGCATTTTATTGTGTAATAATGAGCTTTCAGATTTAAATTGCACTTGAATTCTGTGGTTTATTTGCAGGCTATAGGAGACGGAAGTTTGTTTTACTGATGACTGCAAATACCTTACAGTGGTTGTTCTAAGTTTATGCCAATTTAGTCAGCTTCAGGAAGAACTGGATTAAATTTAGCTAGGGGATAAAAAAACTGCAAGAGATTCGCAAAAGGTCTTCCTCAGTGTTGCCTAAAGAAAAGAAAGATGATATGGCATGATTATTCCCAAACAGAAGTATAATTGTAAATATAATATACAGAATTAGATTTGCGATATTGAACTGAGTGTTACAAAAATTCAACTGATACTAGCAGTTGTCATATTTGTTGTATTTAGCTGCAGGCAAACAAGTAGGAAGAAATGCTGTCATTTGAATGGCTGAACAGTTGTGAGATAATTTAAAAGAAATGGGCAAATTGCATTGTCTGGGAGAACTAACTTGGAAAAATTAGGGTGAGTCTTGGAATAAAACTGAGAGAAATGGTAGAAGAAATGAATGTAAGGTTTGTTCTTTGCACCAGAACAAAGCACATCACTCTCGGGAAACTATTGGCTGAATGGCAAGACTTGCTTGAAATTCAGGGAAAGATGGGCATGTCCTGAATGACTATGCCTGGAAGAAAACTCAGGAAAACAGTTTGACTTGAATGCCTAAAGATACCAGAAACTTCAAAAGAAGTTACATTCAGGTGGTTTTTTAACATCACTCCTGTTTCTCTGGAAGGACTACAGTTGTTGAAAAAGGCACCCATTCATATTGCGAGGGGAAGAGTAGTGCACAGAAATTTCCCTATTGGCAACCATTTTATCTATTTAATAGGATTTATGGAAGTGTGGTTACTCTCCAGCTTGTTTACAAAAGGATTGCTTGTCAGTTTTAAACATTTATTATTTGCATTATTGGTGCAAGAAGGGCTCACTAGAATCCTGTCAAGCAGAAGACAGTATTTGTTTTGGGTTTGCATCGCTTGGTTTTGGTAGGAGGGGGGGATTACAGGGGTGGCTTCTGTGAGAAGCTTCTGGAAGCTTCCTCCATGTCCGGCAGAGCCAATCCCTGGCAGCTCCAAAGACAGACGTGCCACTGGTCAAGGCTGGGCCAATTAGAAATGGTGGTAACACCTCTGTGATAACATATTTCAGAAGAAAGAAAAACTAAAAGGTCATTACGCAGTAGTAATTGCAGCCAGAGAAGAGCGGGGTGAGAATATGTGAGAGGAACAACTCTGCAGACACCGAGGTCAGTGAAGAAGAAGGGGGAGGAGGTGTTCCAGGCACTGGAGCTGGGATTCCTCTGCAGCCCATGGTGCAGACCATGGTGGGGCAGCTGTGCCCCTGCAGCCCATGGAGATCCATGGGGGATGCAGAGATCCACCTGCAGCCCGTGGAGGAGACCCACGCCAGAGCAGGAGGATGCCTGAGAGGAGGCTGTGACCCCATGGGAGGCCTGGGGAGAGGGGGGCCCAGGCTGGAGCAGCCTGTCCTTGAAAGACATGGTAGGGTGACCCATGCTGCAGCAGTTTGAAGGGGACTTTCATCCACAGGATGAACTCACGGTGCAGCAGTTTGCAGGGATCTGTTGCTCGTGAGATGGACTCACGTTGGAGAAGTTCATGGAGAGCTGTCTCCTGTGGGAGGGACCCCACGATGCAGCAGGGAACGACTCCTTTCCCTGAGCAGTGGGAGAAACAGTGGGTGATGAACTGACCATAACCCTCATTCCCTGTCTCCTTGTGCCACTGGGGTAGGAGGTAAAGCTGGGAAGGAGGGAGGAGTTGGGGGAAGGTGTTTTTAAGGTTGTATTTTACTTCTCATTAGCCTGCTCTGATTTTGTTAGTAATAAATTTAACTTAAATCTCTAATTTCGAGCTGTTTTGCCCATGACGGTATTTGATGAGTGATCTCTCATTGCCCTTATCTAAACCCATGAACCCTTTGTGAAGTTTTCTCTCTCCTGTCCAGCTAACAAGGGGAGGGACTTGAGAGAGCAGCTTTAGTGGTTGCCTAGCATCTGGCCAGGGTCAACCCATTGCAGCATTGGAATAATTCTGTGTTCATCAAGTCTGTAACCAGCCTGTGTTCTTAGCTGAGGATATGCGTGAAAGACTCTAAACTTGGTGCCCTGTGTCGGGGGTGAATGACAGATATGTGGGCTTAGGTTTTGTATGGGATGCCAAATGGGAAAGCCTTTGGTCAGTGCAGGGTGTTGGGGAGCTGGACTCTGCTTGTTTGGAGCTGGGCAGGGTGCACCCAGCTGTAACCTGCAGAACAAACAGAATGCGAGCAGAGCCCCTGAGAGAGGCTGCGCCAGCCTCCTGTCCGGAGTCTGCCCTATGCCAAATGTGCCGGCAGCACTTCTGTGCTACCATGTTGAAAAAGCTTTTTGTCCTCCTTCAGATAATAGTTTAATGCAGCTGTATTAATGACATTGAGAATTGAGTTTAGCAAGGACTAAGTAGCTGTTTTGTGATTAATAGAGGTGGGTTCTTGGAGGTTAAAAAAGCAGTGACCGAGCTTTTTCCACAGAAAAAGACATTTCTCTTCCTCTTCTGACAAGCTGCTGGGTAAATTTAAAAGAAAAAGCATTTGAACTATTCCACATGTTTAAATGTCACTCCTTCCATCTGAATTTCAAATATTTCAGTGAAAGAAAAGGCTGAGCCGGCTTTTGAATTCATTCAATAAACAGTATCCTTTCAAGTTGAGAGAATGACAGTGAGACTTCACCAGTCCCTGTGCACTGGACTGGAGCAGGGAGCTGTAGGAGGGCCTCGGCCATGTCCAAGTCCTACTTCCACAAAATACTTCCAGTTTGCCCTGGCAACATGAAAGGACATCGGAAATGAAATTACATTAAAGCTGTTAAAAAGCCCAACCCAAGAAGATTTCATACAGCAGCTTCATTATGTATCTACTTACTTGCCAGCTTAATACATCCAGTATCTCTGACTAGGTACATGAGTGATTAACTTGGATTTGCTTTGTCCATCTAGCAACAATTATAAAATGCCTATAAAGAACAGAGTGTGCACATCAATTTTTATTTTCCCTGTTTGTGCTCAGAATTGGTTTGGAGTTGTGGCAGAGAGTTAGTGAAGGACTGTCAGCAAGGCCAGGGCTGTATTTTTCAAACAGAAGTTGTCAAATAGTCTGTGCTTATTTTGCTATACTTAACAACAGCTTTTAAGAGCTGGTTTGCTGGAAATTTTAAACATAGGCAATATGCAATCTCAGTAATGTTTTGTTAGAACATAAGAAGTTATAAATTGAAATAGACTTGAGAAAAATATTGACTGTCTGGCCAGACTGTATTAATTGAATGTCAAATTAAATTAATTCTCTACAGAAAAAAAACAGCAGACAGAAACTGATTGCCAGTATTCATGAGGCTTGTTAATTTTTAAAAATCCTCTGTTACTAGCATGATAATTGTTTTTATAATTTTTAACTACTGCTTATTTTACTGATAATTCTATGTGGCTCAGTGAATCTGACTAACAGGTTGTTTTCTGTCTCCAGAGTTACTTTATTAGAGCTGATGATGATGAAAGTAAGTGACAAGAACTCCGTTACCAGTGAAGAAATGCATGTTTTTATGAGACATGCTGACTTCCTTGCAGTCTGTTTCCAAGAGAAATGTGGAGCTGTGCTCAAGTTAACTGCTGCAGCGGATGCAGAAGATGAGGTATGACTGATAACCATTTAAGTACTAGAATTTGAAGGGATAAATCCTCATTGCCACTATTACTCAAGGGGGCGTATGTAACAGTATCTTTTCCAGTTTATGTTGGGAAAGCAGTGGCAGAGCATACAGTAGAGTCTGTAGGACAGCAGCCAACTTCTGCTTTTAATTTGAGGATGGCAAAAGATATGGTATTTTGAAATAAGTCTACCCCATTGTCAAATATTTCAAAATTTTAAAAATGTTAAGGTTGTCACATATTTGGATATTTTATTATCTTACTAAGGATCACTTCTGTAATTTATTTGAATTGAAAACTGTAATTTATTCAAATTTAGAAAGGCATTTAGTGATAGGACAAGGGGGCTTCACACCGACAGAGAGTAAAGATAGTTTAGATGTTAGGAAGAAATGCTTCCCTCTGAGGGTGGTGGGGCCCTGGCACAGGTTGCCCAGAGAAGCTGTGGGGTGCTCCATCCCTGGAACTGTCCAAGGCCAGGCTGGACAGGGCATGGAACAAGCTGGGATAGTGGGAGGTGTCCCTGCCCATGGCAGGGAGTGGCGCTGGATGGGCATTAAGGTCCCTTCCAGCTCAGACCATGACCCTGAGATGAGCTCAGCTGCTTAGAGCATGGTGCTGATAACACCAGGGTTGTGGGTTTGATCCCCAAATGGACTGTTCACCTATGAGTTGGATTTGGTGATCCTTGTGGCTACCTTTCAGCTCAGGATATTTTGTGATTCTATGGTGATCTTATGATTCAAATATAAATGAAAATTAAAATATTTATTCTGTTCATAGGTGGGAAGCAGTAATATATATGTAGTCAGAATAATGTTAATACAAAATTAATGTGCAATAGTTTCCTTTCTAGGAACTATAGAGAAGAAGTGTCATAAAATAATTTATTATCAAAGTAAAAAAATATTTATCTTAAATGCTTTTATTTGATAATGTTAAAAAGTATTGTACTTGCTTGGGGTTTTTTTTGTTTAAATAGGCACTTGAATTTTAAAAGTATGTTGAGCGGTATTATGAAAAAATATCATAAATCACTTTATGGGGGTAGTTGGATGTGTTAAAAAAACCAAAACACAAACCAACAAGCACCCAGTCTCTTCTTATCTGTCCAAGAAACACAGCCTCCCCTCACTGCCCCAACTGTTTAGTCTAAGTTATGTCAGATAACTTAATTGACTACTTCTGGAAAAGGTACTATCTTGGCAGTGAGAGGACATACATTAAGACAATTCCATCTTTACTTTTTTTTCCCCCTGCCCTCCTTTTTTGTTTTTTTATCCTTTGTGGTTACTTTCCAAACCGCTTTCTGTGGTTTCAGTTCATGGAAAAAAACCCATTTGTTTGTACCCACCAGAAGGAGGTCTCTGTCCAACCAGAAGGTGCTAGGACAGCAGTATTCTGAATGTTGCTGCATAACTTGCCCTGCTTGACACTGACTTCTTATTCTTCTCTCGCATAAACAGGTTGTATGATAAGTTGAGTATCACTGTTTGGTGGGAAAATGGGGCTCACTGAATGAGCCAAAAATGTAAGTCCTAATAGGTGAAGAAATGGAGGGTGATATGTGTACATGCATATCTGTGTACACATTTGTTCACAACATATGCTTGCCATGGGAAAAGAGAAATGCCAGCCTAAATTCATAAAACTATTTCTTTTCTTACAAGTAGTTAGAAAGAATTGCACCAATTCCTCCTCAACTGTATAACTGTTTTCAGTTCTGTGTAGCAGTTGTACTTAACTGCAAAAAATGCAGTTGTGCATGTGGAGTCTGTCATTAAAAATGCTTTAGGCAACACCCGTGATACTCAGCTCGGCTTTGCCTGGCCTTTTCTGTGGCCCTCAAGCCAAGTGCCTTGCTTAGGCCATGTCTGTAGTAGTAAGCTGCCTTAGATTCCAGAACTCTGAGGCCACTTTTGAAAACTTTTGGGAACAGTCCTTGGACTGGCCTTACTCCCAGGATGTTGTCTGGGTGTCACATCCACTGTTTAATTTGTTATAAGTAGACTCTGCTTTGTTTCTTTAAGGAACATCAGGCCTTGTAGCTTGCATCTTAAACCCACGAGAAGCTAATCATACGCTTTTGCAATGCTTAAACCAATGTTTAAAATAGCTTTTCCATTTAAACCCTGACTTGAGCATCACTTTGGTTGCACTAAGTTTCAACCATACTTGCAAAATAAAACCCTTCCCTGGACTTAGTTCATCTCTTTATAAGGAGCATCTTTTCTGCATCTCACTCAAAGTATGTTTATTTTAAAAGTCTTCGGTTATTTCCGTATTTACTTTTCAGATTATATCCATATCAAGTGGTCTGTCAGTTCAAACTCTTTTGGGTTTTGAACTTCAAAAGGAAGTATTTTCCTTTACTGCCTTTCTTTTGTACAGGTAAGAGGGCAAAAAAACCCCAATTTGGAAAGTTAGCAGCAGGGAAGGAACAATTTTGTGAACTTAGTAAGTTTTAAATATACATGAGAATTTGGGAGTTGTTTTATGGTTTTTAAATAATCTGTTCCTCATAAAAATTGTAAAATGCTGGTGTCCCGTTCTACTATAAAAGGGAGTAGCCGGGAAGGATTTTTATGACGAAATATCGAGCACAAACACGGCAATATTATATCTGGGAACCGTTTATTGAAATAAGTAAAAAAGCTCAAAAGGTAAACCACCAACACCACCACCACCAAAAAACCTCGAAACCAGCTAAGCGTTCTTGGGGGGGAGGGGGGGAGAGAGAACGGACAGGAAAAAGGAGCGGAGAGAGAGAGAAACATAAGCAAAAGACGGGACAGCGTTACCACAGAACCTTGGCTATCTGTCAGCATCGGTTTGGCACACCGAGCATGTGTGTTGCGAACCGCGGTGCGTTTCCGTAGCTTCAGTGACAGGCGGGGCGTG
>VZRR01008559.1:37824-105932 GCA_013398015.1 Oreocharis arfaki
GCGGGCTGCAGAGGCTGGGAGCTGGGTGCGGGCAGTGGTGGCGGCGGGCTGCAGAGGCTGGGAGCTGGGTGCGGGCAGTGGTGGCGGCGGGCTGCAGAGGCTGGGAGCTGGGTGCGGGCGGCCATGGCGGCGGAGCACGAGATCCTCAGGGTGGCAAGCAGTTCCTGGGATTAGCACAGCAGGACGAGGCAGGCATGGGCAGGGAAACAGGACCACAGGGAAAAGGGTGCGAAGGCGGCAGTAGAAGGGGCTAAGCTGACCCTCCAAGCGACCCCCAGGTAAAAAAAAGGCCTCATGGTGTCGTGGCCAGGTGCTTTTATGTGCCCCAAACTCCTCCCCCAATTTGGCCTTCCGGGCCCATTTTTGACCGTCTTTTTTCACGGGCAGCCGGGCACTTGCCTTCCCTTGGAAGCATGTGTGTGTGGGGAGGCGAACTGCTCGCAGTTCAGTCATGGAATCTTTCTCTGCCTCGACTGGCTGCCAGGTGAGGCTTCTCTGAGGACAGGGCAACCCTGTTTTATAGGAATTTTCTTCACCTCATTTGTGACATATGTTGAGGCATACGCATACATTGGTCCCTCTCAGCTGGTTACGGTCTTTGAAATACAGTTGGGGTATTCTTACTTTGTAACAGAATAAAGGCCGTTTTATTTAGAGTTTGCCTGTGTGCTGATGAAAGCAGTTTATTGAATAATTCAGGGCAAGACTTGCACTTTCCTACACCTGTGTGGGTCAAAAAATGAAAATACAGCTTTAGTACCTGGACCCTGTAGCAATTTGGTATTTTCAAGGAGCAATGAATGGATATAATTGTGCTACTTAATTACTGAACACAGTGGTTGATGATTTGAATTACATTGTGTTGATTATTTGGATCCAAAATATTATACTATTGGTAAGTAAACCTTTTTTTTTTTTTTTTTTTCCTGGACCAGACAGGGCAGGAATAGTTACTGTGGCCAAAGTCTGAGCCTTTTCATGGCTACTTGCAGTTTATATAACACACTTTGAGTGGGATCATCTTGTAGCCACAGCCTGGCTCTTGAGCAATATGTGGTGTTCCAAATTCTGTCATGTGCTCTTAAGGTATTTTCTGTAAGTGCTGGATTGTCATTATAAGCAGGACCAACATATTCAGTGAGAAAAAACAGTTCTTTGGCTGAATAAATAATATGCAAATGAAATTGTGTGCCTTTTACCTAACCAAAATGCTGCATCTGTGATTGCAGTCCTGTTTACCCAAGAATAATGTAAATTCTCACAGCCAAAGTTCGTTTGACCACAGAACTTTACAGAATTCCTGCGGATAACAAATTGGTGTCTTGCAGGCGGTGTTTGTGTCTTTAAAGTGGAACGCGCCTACTGAATAAACTCAAAGAAAACATTTATGCAGAAATAATTTTCTCAGCTAGTAATTTTCTGTATTTCTGCTTTTGGAAGCTACTGTGTTTTTGTTAGAATTTTATGCCTTATGGCTCTGTTTTGGTTTCCCCATGATTTTGCAGGCAGATATAACACTTAACTGTAGAAAAGAAATTATTGCAATCTAATACGTTATTGTTGTTTTAGAAAGTTGCCCTAATTCTATGTAAATTTATTCTTGGCAGTTTGGAAGGCCTGCACAAAACCTGAGGAGTTGAGAGTTCCTGTCCCCTGTTTACATTTCTGGGTTTATTTTTTAATGATATCTTTCATAAGCCATTTTCAGAAATGCAGTTTTCATTGCAGGAAGCACTGGTGACAATTCGTCTTCTTGATGTTCTCTGTGAAATGACCTCAAACAATGGCCAGCTGGAACATCTGCAGACATTCCCTGGTTTGCTTGAAACAGCTATAGGTGAGTGAGCAACCACAAGGCTTAACTGTTGGTGCTCTGTGAATGAAAACATGTTTTTTCACAACTGGTGGTAATTCTAATTCTGACCTTTAAATAAGATAAATAAATAGGAGATGGCGTTAATCTGCATTTTCAAATATTTGATTTGTTCCTGGAAATGTTCTGCTTCTCCACTTTCTCTGTTTGCCTGTGTTGCCCAACAGAGCCTCAACTGAAGTACCAGCAGTGCTCTTTTCTTACAGAAAGAGTGGTGCGAGGGACAGCTGCTTCCTATGTTCTTCCATTGGCTGAATGCATGGAAGAATTTCTTAAAGAAGTAGAAAAAGGACTTTTCCTCCATGCCTGTTCCCTTTTGTTTCCCAAATTAATGAAATTTAAGTGCAGTTTGAATTTCATTAACCAAATCCAATGACTTTTAAAGATCAGCTTTAAAGAAGCTAAGAAACAGCAAGGGAAGGACTGTACACAAAGAAAATTATTCCAAGATGTTCCAGAGATGCTCGGGGAGGAAGGAGGGGGATACATACCATGGGCTTTGCTTTTTTAAATCTTAGCACTTTGAAACTGAGGTATGCCACCATTTTGTGAAAAAATTTTAAAAGTTTGTTTAAGACAAATATGTAAAAATTAAAAAATAAAAAGGCTGAAACAGCTGTTAGTGGTGACTCTTTTGAGATGTCTGGAGGGTCCTTACTGTAAAAAATCCCAAACAAGCAAATAGAAAAACCAAATAAAGAACATACCTCTAGCAACAACGAAAGAATAACTTAAAAAGCAACCAAACCTTTATTTTTGGTGACGGATTCTTAGATTTATGGCTTACAGTAAGATGACTAACAACAGGATTTATTTTGCGCATGTGTCTGTGTTAAGGAAACTTGAAGTTGATCAGAGGAATGGAGCAGCTCTGCTGTGGGAAAGGCTGAGAGAATTGGGATTGTTGAGCTTGGAGAAGAGAAGCTTCAGGGAGACCAAATTGTGGCCTTCCAGTACCTGAAGGGAGCCTGCGGTAATGATGGATGGAGAATATTGGCAAGGGCCTGTTGTCACAGGACAAGGGGAATGGCTTCAAACTGCTAGAGAGTAGGGTTAGATTTTGAGTGTAGTGAGGCCCTGGCACAGGTTGCCCAGAAAAGCTATGGCTGTCCGTTCCCTGGAAGTGTTCAAGATAAGGTTGGACAGAGCTTGGAGCTGCCTGGTCTAGTGGAAGGTGTCCCTGCCCGTGGCAGAGGGGTCAAGATGAGATGGTCTTTTGAAGTCTTTTCTAACCCAAACTGTTGTGTAATTCTATGTACTTGAAATTTCTTGTCATGCTACAGTGCTAGGAGCAGGCCGAAGAAGAGGAAAAAGTGATTCTGGGTTAGTATGTATTACTGTGACAAATTCAAACAACAGGAAGTTTTCTAAAAATCTTGGTTTTACTGATATATTTATGGTGCCAGAATTCTCAACAGCCTACAAATTCTGACTCTTTAGGTGGAGACCGATAGCAGCAGCCTTCAGCCATCATGTCTGAACTATGTAGTGGTGTAAAAAGTATGCAAAAATGCCTTCTGACATGGGTCTGGTCTTCTATGGTTGGTTATATTAGCACGAATCACACAATGGGGTAAACTTTTGAAGTTCTTTGACGTGATGCTGAATATCTGAAATCATGTTGCTTAGCTTTGAACTCAACAATTAATAGTAAAGCTCTATGCCAAGTGAGACTGATTTTCTCACGGTAATATATTAAAATGTTTTCTCTAGATACCCTAAGATTAACTCACCTTGCTGGGAAACAGGCTGTAAATATTTTCACTGCTACACATGCTGTGACAGGGCGGGAAGAAATTTCACATCCAGCCATGGGGTTCAAATCTCACCTCATTCGTTTGATTGGAAATCTGTGTTACAAGAATAAGGAAAACCAGGACAAGGTGAGCTTATACATTTTTCTCTCGGAACTCTGATATGTAAACAGATGCCTGACTGTAAGGTAACTGATTAAATATATTGTTGGTCTAGAAATTGATCTGTGAATTGCAGAATTGATTGTGTAAAGGAGGCAATTTTTTTTTTAGTGTCTTTGAATTACTATCACAATTATGCTGACTTTTAAATGACAACGTAATGTTTGCCTGCCTTTTGTTTCAGAATGCAAGCCGGTGCCTGATTCCTTTATGGTTTTCCCTTTTGCACACACTTTGAAAAAGAAAAGTCTCAAACTAAATTTCGACTTCACTTTGAAGGGGAATGGATGTGAATTGGAGCATGAACCTAATTTTAAATCTTTGAATTAATCTCTTAATTCTTTTTCTCCCTTTTTCATATCACTTTAAGAATGCAGGTCTGCCTTTATCAAATCACTTGAAACCTTTTATCTTATAATTCCTATATAGAAAATAATTTTTGGTTCCACTGTGGGGAAAAAGAGGAAACAGCATCGAGCTTTAAATATTAAACTTTTTGTTCTTTGAGTGATAATAGATGTGGCTTTCCTCCGGGATTTGTTAGACTCACTTAGTTTCAGCAAGAAAAACACTTCCAAAAGAGTCTTTGACAAATTTTAGTAATATGAGCCTCTGGATGGGTAATAATGGGAATGATCTTCCACTTCCCCATTCATATTAAGAGTATGTAATCAAAGTTTTTAATATGTCTGAAAAATATTATTAATACTATTAATCACTCTTGCTTAGCTGTGTCTCTGACCCATTATAGTGTAGTATGTGTTTGTGGAAGTGAAATACATTTTTGTGGAATACCTAATGATAGTGGAGGAGGGGGGGTTGCTTTCATTTTGAAAGGGTTGATTTACAGATTATTGTCTTTTTTGCTGGGATTTTCAAAGGCCCCTGGAGCAATTAAGCATGCAGGCTTAATGTTTTCAAGGGAAATTGGGTATTAACTTGCTATAAACTGCCTGAAAATATTACTGCCTTATGCTGTCTTGAAAATTATTTAGATTCTTTTGTGTGATATCATGGAACATTATTTAAGTGCCACTCTGTCTTGGTTTGAAAGACAGGCGTCTGTTTAAGTGAGGCAGAAACCCCCTTTGAAATGGGAAATGCAGCCCCCCCTCCCTCCAGATTATTATAACTTTGAAATTAAGGGGCTTTCAGGCAAGGATATGAGAAATAGGAATAACAGTTCTTTACTAATTTATATATATATAAACCAAAACAAAACAATAAACAGCAATGACTATGGCAGTTATTACAAAACAGCACAGTCACCCAGTGCAGCCTCCCCGGCCGCCAGGCAGCTTCTCCTCCTGGAGCAGCGCTGGTCACAGCCGGCAGCTTCTCCTCCCGAAGCAGTGTTGACCACAGCCGGCAGCAGCGCTGGTGGCTCCCGGTGAGCAGGGTGGGTGCAGCAGCTCCGGTGAAAACAGCGGTCCCGTGGAAAAGGGCCTGGTCCTCGCCTGAAGGTCCAGCGATGCAGCCTCTCGTCCTCTGGAAGTCCAGCGGAGAGAAGCTCCCTTCTGCCTGAGAAACCCCTGATTATATCCAAGTGGGAAATGTTCTGTGCCCCCTCCCAGGCAGAGCATCTCACAATGGGGTAGTGAGGCACTGATGGGCCCATTAACAGAAGATGGTTTGGAGTCCGTTATCTATGAGTCCTTTGGCAAGGCACAAATGCTCCCATTAACAGAACCGAGCCCGGAGGGAGGAGGCAAAGAAGCACTGCCCCACCTGGTTTCACAGCTCATGAAGATGGTAATAGAATATACTGCAACCCAGGACACACTGAAACTTCAGAAATGCCAATTGTATCATATCCTGTCTGCACTTTCAGTTTATTTCATATGTTTAAATTGGTTCAAATACATGCACTTGCCATTCGTAAGGCAGTTTTCATACATAAACACGTGTTCGTGAGGGTGGGACAAGCAGCTGCTATCATTGCACAGATAGGAAGAGTTTTGAGATAAGAGTTAGTTGTTCAAAGTGGTGCATGGCTCAGGCCCAGAACTGGGTTCCCACCTCACTTTGGACTTGTATCTCAAAATATAGGTCTGATTTTATATGTGTTACTGGGTTTACACAGAGTTTGCTGTCTGTATTCAATCAAAAGCAATGTAAAAAGGGTAGACTGGGGGATTTATGTAACAAGCCAATTGACCAGTGCGTGTGAGAGACCTTGGGCTTTGCCAGTCGCTGTTGCTCTCGTGTGACTTACAGTGGGAACTGTAAGCATGGGCTGGGGAAGCGGCTTTCTCTTGGGACAGCCTGGATGGGTGCCTTGCAGGAGAGGGCTGCTCAGCAGGCAAAGCCTGGAAACAGCCTTAACAAAGGCTTTCCAACAGCACTCCTAGAATTCAGGCTCTTGAATGAACAGAGGTTTTCATACTTCTTTTCTCTAATATTTTTCTGTAATTTCCAGTCCCGGTAGAGCTCTTTCCCCTGTAACAATGCTAATGCATTGGTAAATGGAGTAATAGCACACTGCTAATAATAAATAATAGAAAAATATAGCCCCTAGTTTTGTAATAGGGGCTATATATGTAGGGGAGAATATATAATTGGAGAAGAGAAGGTTGTGTGGAGACCTCATAGCAGCCTTCCAGCATCTCAGGGAGGCCTACAGGGAAGTCAGGGAGGAACTCTTCATCAGGAACCATAGTGACAGGGACAGGTCAAGGGGGAATGGCTTCAAACTGACAGTGAGTAGGTTTAGATGAGAAATTAGGAAGAAATTCTTCCCTGTGAGGATATTGAGGCCCTGGCACAGGTTGCCCAGAGAAGTTGTGAATGCTCCATCCCTGGAAGTGTCCAAGGCCAGACTGGACAGGGCTTGGATCAACCTGGTGTAGTGGAAGATGTCCCTGCCCATGGCAGGGGGCTTGGAACATGATCATCATCTCTGAGATCTATTCCAACCCAGGCAATTCTGTGATTTTATTCTATGAATCTGTAATATGACCTTAGTGTTTGATGTTGGTTTGCCTGACTTGTTCTGGAAACAAAAGCAGTCCCCAAAGACCTGGGGCTTGAATGGTGACTTGGGCCAAGCTCACCATGGAACAGAGCTCGATCACTGCCTCCAGGAGCTCTGTCCTGAGTCAAGTGACACCCAGGCTACTTGTCCTCTTGGGTGTGGGTCCTGAGCCAGCCTGTGCCTCCTGCAGTGCGCGTCTCCAAGTTCAGTGGAGCAGGTCGACTGCACGGGGTGTTGGTAACAGAGCTAAAGCCACAGACTATCTGGCGAGGGATGATAATCGCTCTGCAAAGGCTGCTTTTCCATCTCTGTTCATGGTCTCCACCTGCTGTAAGAACAATAATTGCAGGGGATTAGTGCACTAGTTTGTTGGCAATGGGGAAAAGTCTTGTAATGCTTCAGAACAGAGAGATACTCTACGAGCACTTTATTGCTTCTTCACTTTCTGTTTAAAATCAGTCTTTGCTGTTAGAATGCATTCTTCAGCGTGTACTCTGTTAGCATTAGGAATGCATTCTTTACATCTTCTCTTCCACTGTTGTGACAGGTTCTTAAGATTCAAGGGAGTGGGCAGACCTGAAAGCAGTTACTGGCATGGGTCTTGCCAGGCTTGCTGCCCACTTGTGTGTTTTGCAAGGCTGGATGGGTTGGTATTTTTAAGATAAAACATTCCCTTTGGACTGACCAGCGTTGGGTCCCTTCATGTCCTGAGTTGCACTCACTCTTGGAGAGGAGAGAACAACAAATAAAAGTGCTGTACTTGGGACATCAAGGGGTGAGCTTGTTCCTTGTTGGACCTGCCGAGGTGACAGATGTTCAGTTCCATTCTTTTTTCCTTCTGTGTAGGAGGAAGAGCTGTCAAGAGTTACTGTCATACATGTGGGGCAGTCCTCTGGCTTGTGTTGTGTTACGTCTCCTACACAAAGATGCATTGTATGTTTTTATTAAATACTCTGGAAGGAAAGAGGTAGGTTCTCAGGCTGAGCAAGGAGTGGAGGTTTTGGCTGGTAGGTGATGAATGAATCCAGCAGAAGGAAAAAGTGAGAATTCCTCCATATTCACGTCACCTTGTTAGACTTGCCTTCTAAACACCTCACTTTTATCATCCGGATAGTATTGATACTGGTTTCTTGGGGGGAGGCTGTAGATACTTATTTTCCACTCTCACTTTCAGAGCTATGAAATTATGGATTCATTCAGCTCATTCTGCTGCTTTAGTATAGTGGAACTGTTTAATAAAGAGTAAAACTTACAAAAGAAACCTAATGCATGAATTATAGAGGATATAATTCTTTATTGTAGGAATGAAATGAATACAAAATAGGTCATAGCAGTTAATTTGCACTCTTGTTTCCGTGTTCCTTTACAAGAATCATGTACATGGAAAGGGAGGTGACTGATCTCTGCCTTAGTGTGATGCCTAGTGCTGCTCTGCACAACCCTATTTCCTGTCTCTAAAGCTTCCAAGGACACTTTAGGTACTGTAGATGCCAATGAACCCAACATCCTAATCTTGGAATCTGTGTTTCTTTGGTAAAGCTGTTTGTTGTTCATATAGAGGGAAAAAATTAAATGTGTAGTTGCCTTTGGTACTGGCACCTTCTTGCCTAGGTAGAGTCACTCTAAAGAGATGAACAATTTATGAGGGATAATTTTTTTCATGCGCCTGTATTTATTTGAGGTGGCAGCAGTGCTTTCTCTAATGCTGTAATACTGGGTTTTATCAATGCAGAGATGAGAAAAGTGTTCTGGGAGAAAAGAAAAAAGCTTCTGCTGTTAAAATTAATCTTATTAAAAGTAGCAAGTAAAACATCTGGATACTGTTTAGTGTGTTTAACTTAGATTTTTATATATATATCTATATCTAAGCCAAATTATTTTATATGAGACTGGCTTCCTAATTTGAGGATTGTTCTGCCTGAAAATATGAATAAGATTGTTCGGAATTCAGTTTTCCATTCCTTTTTTTCATGGGGGCAAAGTGTGCAATGAATCCACTGAGTTAGCAAAAGATGCTAACATCCATAGATCAAACTGTGATCACCCAGCTCCTCAACTTAAATCTTCTTGCTGTAGTGATTATAAAATAGAAAAACTCAAATAAAGACACATGCTTTGTTTTTGCAGAATCACAGATTGGTTGGGGGTGGAAAAGACCTCAAGGTTGTTTCACCCCTGCCATGGTCAGGGACACCTTCCGCTATTCCAGGTTGCTCCAAGCCCCATCCAACCTGGCCTTGAACACTTCCAGGGATGGGGCAGCCACAGCTTCCTTGGGCAACCTGTGCCAGGGCCTCCCCACCCTCACAGGGAAGAATGTCTTCACAATACCTAATCTAAACCTGCTCTCTGTCAGTTTGAAGCCAATCCCCCTTGACCTTTCACTACACTAAACTATTTAGCAAATGGCTCTTTCTCGCCTAAGGTTTTTAGAAAAACTCCAAGAGCTTATCTGTTCTTCTTCTTCAGGATTAGTGTAACTTTTAAAAAATTATATTCTTCCTGTTACAGGAAGATTTGAAATTACTTGCAATGAAGATCATCCCACATTTAACTTCATATGCAGCTGAGAGGCAGTGGGGGCAGAAGTAAACCTCTTGGATTTCTTAATTAGAAACCTGCATCATTGTGATGATTATATTTTCCTAATGTTAAACAGAAGCCTAAAATGGAAGAAAGATTCTTGGTTTTCAGTTGAACAAAAGAGGGAGCGTTTTTGACCTGGATGCTCTGAAGTGGAGCTTCTGCACACCTACACAAAATTCTGCATGGTTCCACTGGTTGGGTGGGGCTGTTCTCATGGAGCTCTCTGTACGTTTTAATGCTTTGCTGGATAAGGACAAAACATTCTGGGTTTTGCAGGACTGAGCTCTGTGATTGCTGAGTTTTGTCTGGGTATAGCACTGTGAAAGTCAGCAGGAAAGCTGAAAATGGACCTTCTGACAGAAGCTGTTTTGAAAGCTGGGGTTTAGCTGTGGAGATGGGGGCTCTGCCTAACTAATACAGAGACTCACCAAGTAGCAAAGTGTCTGTGGCTCAAGGGTGTTTCAGAGTATCTGTTGGGACATATAAGGGAACTGTTTCAAGTCCTGGTCTCATGTTGTTTTTATGTTGGTCTTCAGCTCTGTTGCGATCATGAATCCTTAATGAAGTGCTAAGATTTCCATCAAAGCATAGAGACTGGTAAACAGAAGAGAATGAGGCACTCTCTAAGGGGCAGGACAATATGAGTAATAGAGGGTCGGTGTGAGGTTTTTGCCTTGAGGTCAGAGATGAATGCATAGTGCAGTATTGTTTGAAAAGCGATGGATTATTTTTGTAACAATGTGACTCGTTCATCCTTAGGGAATTATGCAAAACTTTATTCTCTTTTGCTGCCCATTTAGCAGCAAGTTAATGTTCCCTCTTGCCTTGCTCCTATTGTTGTCTTCTGCCCCTCCAAGTGTTGTCAGCTGATACAGCTGATCCATTGTGACTTGTCCAGTTTGGCCAATTTCACTTGAAACCTCGATTGTACAAAATACAGAAAGTTTTTTTCTCTGACGAGGAACTTAGATGCACTTAGGTACGGACAAAGTTTCCCCTTAATTTTAATAGTGTATAAACTATTTTTTTTTGTTTTGTCTAAACAGCTTCCATTTGCTATTTATATGTCACACTACACAGACACACCTTCACGTATCAGCAGTGTGGATGTCCTCAGTGATTAGAATACTGACATACTACTCTTTAGCCTATTATTGGCCTGCTTCATGTGGAGGGTTGCCATAATTACCATCAAACAGGTAAAGGGGCATAAGGATCAATCTGTATGTTAACGTGTTCTCGTGAATCACAGGCTGAAACTTTGACCTAACCTTGAATAAACATAAGTGTAAACTCTGTTGGCTTCTGACAATGTGAATATGTCTGTAAAATGATGATTTCATTCCAACTTACATTTGCCAAAAGGAAGAACAGAACTTGGGCATTTTGATGTTCCAGATTTTAGGGGAATGGTTATTGTTGTGAAGTTGATAGTGTTTTAAATTAAGATATTGGATTGCTCTAGAAATTAAATTAATTGCTTTGATTTATAGTGGAGAGGGAAGATAGAAAAGAGTAAGATGACTAGGTGTCATTCTAGCACATTCCAGATTAAAACAAGCTGGCTCAGTATGCATTTCCGAACAGTCAGTACCAACTTGTAGGCTTCTTGGCTTCCTTTTGACTTTGAATGTTGGAGGGTTTTGTTGAACCCTCTTTAGTGTTGAACCTTATCATCATAGTGGTGCAGTACGGGACTCTAGCTCTTTTAAAAGGAAAGCTTGGCACACCAGTGTCAAACAGCCATTTCCAGACCTTTCCTCAACACTTACCTAGGTGTTGAAACTGCATCTATAGCCTTGCTATTTAATGTGCCTGTTGAAGGTGGAAAATACTCATTTTCCCAGACAAAAATCTAAAAATAAGGTAATTGACCTTTATATGGAAGAGTTCTCAAGAGGTTTCTGCAGTTCCTTTGTTGGTCCAGTGGGCTGAGCAGTCGTTACCATACTTGTGGTGACTACTTCAGACATGAATTAAGCTTGGTATTCACTAAAGGGTTTTGTGCTGTTGCTCTTTCCTTTCTTCAGCTTGGTTTCAAATGGTTCTCTAAGGCATGGGTTATTAAAATTCTACTAGCTTGAGAAATGTTTTGAGATGTTCAGAGATTTTTTGTTGTTCACTGTATCGTACTCAGTTACGTGAAGAGCTCCATATCAACTAAAAACATTTCTTGCTAGTCTGCTATGTGGTGAAGAACTGAATTTGTTTGGATACACAGTGTTAAAAAAACTTTATAAAATAACACCTTCTGATGTGGTTAAGGTAATAATTTTTAAAAAGAGGTTCAGAAGATCTGATGTACCCTGTATTGCAGGAAGGGGGTTATCTGTGATTCCTGGGATTTGCCAGTGGTATAGATTGCTGGAAGCAGGATCCCCATATGTGGAAGAATATCTGCCTTTCTGAATGTTCTTTCTCTGGCTCAGATCTGAGCTATTAATCCAAATTCTTCCCACTTTTACTGGTGTCAGATACAAGTGACATATTTTCCAGTACTACAGCAAGAAGTGTCATCAGTTTTCTGTGTTGTTTTTCATTGTTGTAACCTCAACATGAACTGAGTTTCCTCATCTTCTCTGAACTGCCGTCCTGCGTACAATCTCTTTAGGGTGTTTTGTTTATTAGGTTTTGGGTTTTTTTTTAAGCTGCACCAGGCTTTGCAGTGGGCTGATGGTATAATGCTGTGAGTGTTGAGTGTAATCATTTTTGGATATACAACTTTTTCCTCTTGCCACTTAAAAGAGGTTGTGTTTGCTGTTTTAATTACCCTGAGAGGCACGAGAATCATTCATATTTTCATCTGTTTCCTGAGAAGTGACTAAGTTTTGGTTACTGTGAGATGTTAAAATTTCTTAGCTCATATTTTTATGACAATCCTGAAGCTTATAGGAACCAGCAGAAACAAGATTATTTTCATTTAAGTGCAGAGATTTTGCCTTCACTGCTTATAATGTAGCTCAGTTCACATTTTGGAATAAAATAGTTTCACGGAGGAAATAATGAAGCACGACATGTGAAAGACTACATTTTGTGGTGAATTTACTGCAGTAACTTGGTTTTTGGCACACCGTGCTGCATTCAGGGTGAGGAGAACACCAAGGAGACTTTGTGTGAAGGCTTGTGCCAGGGGGTGGTGGAAGAGCCTTTCCCTGTGATCAGCAAGCTGGATGCTGAGCACATGCCATTGAATCTTGATAATAAATTTCCCACCAAAATCAGAGAAGCACTGAGCTAGACAGAAGCTCACAATGTGCTGCCAGTTTCACTTTCACCACAGTGGAGTTCAGTTATTGACTCCCTCCCTGTGACATTCATTATCAGGTTCAGTAGAGGTGTGATGTTGTGCAGGCTTCAACCCGCCTTTGCCTTGTCGAAAAGCAGCTGTCAACCTTCAGTTCTCTCTGCCTGTGTGCCTCTGAACCAGTCTGAATTCTCTTACCACCCTTGAGAATTAGAATCATAGAATAGAATCTCCTGAGGTGGATGGGACACACAAGTATCATCCGGTCCAACTCCTGGCCCTGCACAGGACACCCTAGCAATCCCACCCTGTGCCTGAGAACATTGTCCAAATACTCCTGGACCTCTGGCAGCCTTGGGGCTGTGACTGCTGCTGTGGGGAGCCTTTTCAGTGCCCCAGCACCCTCTGGGGGAAAAATATTTTCCTAATATCCAACCTAAACCTCCTCTGACACAGCTCCAGCTGTTAATTAATTGTTTTCTAAAACTCCTGTTGAAGGATGTGAGGCCATATCAGAGCACCTAGTCTTCAGACAGAGACCAAGCATTTGATTTTGTTAGAGTTTTTTTCCATTTCTCCTGTTTCCCTTCATGTCTTTGGGAGGAGCCAGAAAGTGTTGTGACAGTCATCTGCAGATTTGAGTTTCTGCCATGGGGTGATGCTGTTTGTTCTAAACTGTAGCCCTGCAGGATTCTGCTTCTTGCTCTTCATTATGGCAATGCTTGAGTCAAGTTTGGTCATGCCTGTGCCCAAAGGAACCAAAGGACTGGTCTCATTTTTAAAGAGGCGGGGGATGAGGTTGCACAAGTCTGTGTAGGCAAAGCTTCCACCCATTCAGCTCTTCTTTGCGGAAGTCCATTCAGTTACCTTTTCTGCTTGAAATGTGAGCTCTTCAAAGAGCCCCGATGTTACAAGAGGATTGCAAAAATATAAAGAAGAGTGATGATCACTTTTGCATGCTTTTATCAATTAATTTAATCTGCCTGCTATCCTCAGCCAATGATTGGAAGAAACTTACTTAGCTTTTTATGTAAGCGGTGGTAGAACAGGTGATGAGAGAAGAGCTTGCAGTCTTTAAGGAGATTTTAGAAAAATGTCTTTAGTTCTTGCATTGTTTAAGGACTTCATAAATATTCAGGATTTTCTCCCTGTGTTGTGAGAGAGAACAGTCTTAATATTCCTTTTACAGTCTATTGATATCTTTAGTGTGCCAATTCACTATGCTGTTTGAAAACCTTCTATTCTAACCCAAAAAGCTCAGTATTTTTGTCAAGAAGTGACAAAGAATTGCCTCATTCATGAGCATTTAAATGTTTAAAGCTCCGAGTCTCCAAATTTGCCTCATAATTGCAGTCAATCTTACTTGTTTAGATTGTTACAGCAGAAGTGGTTTGCTGGAAGGATTTCAAAGGGACATTGACCAAAGATCTCATGAAGACACTGGAAAAACAATTGGGTTTAAGTTCCTTGAATGGAGCATGGCCTATATTTAGATATTGTAGCAGTGGGAGCAAGATCAAAGTATGTCAAGTCATCTCTATGCTGAAAGTCAGAGCACCAGGAAGATACTGAATTAATCCTCTGCTGTTTGTGAAATGCAGAGTGAGCTAGATTTCCAAAAGCCAAGATGATGGCTTGATTGTATGTATTAAGATTTAGTTAATTAAAGACTGCTAGCAAGATTCCTTCCATCTTGCCCTGAAGCATTTCCAGTTGATAACACCACAAGACTGATTGCTTCCATCACATATGCTGACACTAAACTCTTCTCTAATGAAAGAGAAATCTGTGCCACCGGTGTGATTTTCCTTCTTGCTCATAAGGGTGTCACTCATTGGGGCAAGAGGAAGCACTTAGTGATAATCACTGTATATTCAAGTCCCCACAGGCTTAGCCTGAGGGAGACTAAGGGAGCAGACAGCAGCTTGGAACATCTCTATCAGGTCTGATAGAGGCTCCCATGGACTCTGCTTGGAAAAATAAAGTGATAATACATAGTACGCCCAAACAATCTCTGTCTACAAGGCAGATTCTCTAAATGTTCCTCACAGTCTGGAATTCCAGAATGCTCTTTGTCACCACTGATTGAGGACTGGCTGAAAACAAATGTCTATGTGTGTATTGGGTCTGACTGAGGTAAAGTTCTCAGCCCTCACAGTGCTGTGCTTTGCATTAGTAGCTGCATGGCTGCTGATAACAGAGCCGTGTTTTGGCTACTGCCGAGCAGTGCTGTCCCTCTGACATTCCTTCCCCCATCAAGTAGTTGGGATTGGGCAAGATCCTGGGAGGGGACTCAACCAGGCCAGCTGACCCAAATTAGCTGAAGGGATATTCCACACCATATGACTTCAGCTCAGATATATAAACTAAAGGAGAGAGGAGGAAGAGGAGGTGGGGGTATTTGTGATTCCTCAGTGTTTGCCTCCCAGAGAAACCATTACACATGCTGAAGCCCTGCTTGCTGGGAGGTGTCCGAACATTGTTGCTAATGGGAAGTAGAGACTGACTATTTTTTTTCTTTAGCTTATACCTGTGCAGAATCATGCTTCTTTCTTTCTTTCTTTCACTGTAATAATACTGCCTTATCTCACCCTGCTGCTTGTTTTCCATCTTATTCTCTCCCCTGTCCCATTGGGAAAGGGAGTGATAGAGCAACTTAGTGGGCACCTGGCACCAAGCCAGGGTCAGCCTGCTACAGTATGCTAGTTCCAAATGGGTGAAATGCATGTAGGAGCTCTTGGCAGTTGTGATACACAGATAAAGAATGGTTTTGACCAAAGTCATTCTTTGCAAGATAAAGCAAGGTTAAATTTCGGTATAATAATTAATGTGGAGTCATTCTGGTTGGTTATCACAAATGTCCTCTGAGGTGGAAGAGTAGTGATCTGAGGAGGGACAGAAGAAAGCTCTGTATGATTTTTTTTGCACTTGCCTTTCTGCCGAAATTGTGTTCTTGTCTTACTGTTCTCATTTATTAAATGGAGTATTCCCCATAACTGAAGAATAGGGAAATTGATAATTAATAGGAGTTAGATATTTTGGGGGTTACTTGCTGTATAATTTAATATATATATATATAGAGGCATGTGTGTGTAATTTATATATATAGATATGTGCATCTGTGTAGATATATAATATAAAAATATAGACATGAATACAAATATATATACTTGAAAGAGAAGTGTAGCCAGCAGGTTAGGAGAGTTGATTCTTTCCCTCTACTCTGCTCTAGTGAGACTCCAGCTATAGCATGGCCTTCCAGTACCTGATGGGAGCTGACAAGAAGAATGGAGAGAGACTATTTACCAGGGCCTGGAGTGACAGGACAAGGGGGAATGGCTTCACAGACAGAGGGCAGGGTTAGATGGGATATTGGGAAGAAATTTTTCCCTATGAGNCTCCCATGGACTCTGCTTGGAAAAATAAAGTGATAATACATAGTACGCCCAAACAATCTCTGTCTACAAGGCAGATTCTCTAAATGTTCCTCACAGTCTGGAATTCCAGAATGCTCTTTGTCACCACTGATTGAGGACTGGCTGAAAACAAATGTCTATGTGTGTATTGGGTCTGACTGAGGTAAAGTTCTCAGCCCTCACAGTGCTGTGCTTTGCATTAGTAGCTGCATGGCTGCTGATAACAGAGCCGTGTTTTGGCTACTGCCGAGCAGTGCTGTCCCTCTGACATTCCTTCCCCCATCAAGTAGTTGGGATTGGGCAAGATCCTGGGAGGGGACTCAACCAGGCCAGCTGACCCAAATTAGCTGAAGGGATATTCCACACCATATGACTTCAGCTCAGATATATAAACTAAAGGAGAGAGGAGGAAGAGGAGGTGGGGGTATTTGTGATTCCTCAGTGTTTGCCTCCCAGAGAAACCATTACACATGCTGAAGCCCTGCTTGCTGGGAGGTGTCCGAACATTGTTGCTAATGGGAAGTAGAGACTGACTATTTTTTTTCTTTAGCTTATACCTGTGCAGAATCATGCTTCTTTCTTTCTTTCTTTCACTGTAATAATACTGCCTTATCTCACCCTGCTGCTTGTTTTCCATCTTATTCTCTCCCCTGTCCCATTGGGAAAGGGAGTGATAGAGCAACTTAGTGGGCACCTGGCACCAAGCCAGGGTCAGCCTGCTACAGTATGCTAGTTCCAAATGGGTGAAATGCATGTAGGAGCTCTTGGCAGTTGTGATACACAGATAAAGAATGGTTTTGACCAAAGTCATTCTTTGCAAGATAAAGCAAGGTTAAATTTCGGTATAATAATNCCCTGCTGCTTGTTTTCCATCTTATTCTCTCCCCTGTCCCATTGGGAAAGGGAGTGATAGAGCAACTTAGTGGGCACCTGGCACCAAGCCAGGGTCAGCCTGCTACAGTATGCTAGTTCCAAATGGGTGAAATGCATGTAGGAGCTCTTGGCAGTTGTGATACACAGATAAAGAATGGTTTTGACCAAAGTCATTCTTTGCAAGATAAAGCAAGGTTAAATTTCGGTATAATAATTAATGTGGAGTCATTCTGGTTGGTTATCACAAATGTCCTCTGAGGTGGAAGAGTAGTGATCTGAGGAGGGACAGAAGAAAGCTCTGTATGATTTTTTTTGCACTTGCCTTTCTGCCGAAATTGTGTTCTTGTCTTACTGTTCTCATTTATTAAATGGAGTATTCCCCATAACTGAAGAATAGGGAAATTGATAATTAATAGGAGTTAGATATTTTGGGGGTTACTTGCTGTATAATTTAATATATATATATATAGAGGCATGTGTGTGTAATTTATATATATAGATATGTGCATCTGTGTAGATATATAATATAAAAATATACACATGAATACAAATATATATACTTGAAAGAGAAGTGTAGCCAGCAGGTTAGGAGAGTTGATTCTTTCCCTCTACTCTGCTCTAGTGAGACTCCAGCTATAGCATGGCCTTCCAGTACCTGATGGGAGCTGACAAGAAGAATGGAGAGAGACTATTTACCAGGGCCTGGAGTGACAGGACAAGGGGGAATGGCTTCACACTGACAGAGGGCAGGGTTAGATGGGATATTGGGAAGAAATTTTTCCCTATGAGGGTGGTGAGACCCTGGCACAGGTTGCCCAGAGGAGCCATGGCTGCCCCATCCCTGGAAGTGTTCCAGGCCAGGTTGGATGGCACTTGGAGCAACCTGGGATAGTGGAAGGTGTCAGGGGCTGTGGACTGGATGATCTTTAAAGGTCTCTTCCACCCCACACCAATCTGTGATTCAATGTACATGCATATGTATGTATATAAAAACATACACACACGCATGAACTGATCAGGTGCCTCAATGTACTACTCCAGGAGGGCTTCTCTGGATAAAATTAAGATTGGTATTACTTTTGGTTAAAACTAATGGTATTATGCATCTTTGATTTACTTCCTTTTGATAATCTTCCCAGGAGCAGTGTTCAAATTGTATTACACAAATATACTGTGGAAGAGATTCTCAAATATGAGCCTAATTACTCTTTTGATTAAGAATCATAACTCTTGTTCCATTCCTGGGAGAAAAGTTGCACTGTTGAATTAAAAAAACAAATACCATAAATATTTTGTATGTACCTTGTTGGATCATTTTTTCACTACTGGCAATCTCTTAATGAACTTTGTTTAAAAATGAGTTCTGGCACAGTCTTACTGATGTGAAAAGGAAGAAAGGAAAACAACACTGATACTGGAAAATAGGACGAAATTGTATGAATATATATTGTATGAATTTATAGAGGTTGAAAAGTCTTCCTTTGCAAGCCAGCAGTACTTTGAAAAGTACAAGTAGAAGAATGTACAAGTCTCAAATGGTGTTTGTACCTCAGGATGTGATTTAGGTAATGATACGAACCCTTGGAATGACAATCCCCTGATGGCGGTTTCCTGTGGAACAGAACATCCAGCCCAGGGAATCTACGTGCAGTATGAATGGGTATAACCAAGGCTGGTGCAGTATTCTGATTTCAGTTTCATTATGCGTTCTGCTTGTCTAACCTAAAAAATATAATTTTGTTGCTTTTAAGTATAACAAAAAATTTAAATACTTTACTGCCTCTAAAGTAAAAATAGCCAGTGTGCTTCATTTCAGTCTAATAATTTTTGAAGTTTTTTTTGCAATATTTCCAGTTGCTTTAATATTTTTACATTATTACAATCTGACTGATATTTGAAGTGAAATATTGAAACTGGCCAGGTTGGACAGGGCTTGGAGCAAGGTGGTCTAGTGGAAGGTGTCCCTGCCCATGGCAGGGAGTGGAATGAGATGAGCTTTCAAGTCCCTTCCAACCCAAACCAATCCATGATTCTATGATGAGGATTAGCTTCATTTTGTGAAGATAGAATTTTTTGTGTTCTTCATAAACTAGAATAAGTATTGAATATAAGTGTTTCTCTGCTCTGTTTTTCTGCATGTTTTAGCATTACAGTCAGCTTTGGTTTGACGTTAATCTTACCTATGACAAAATAAGAAGGATTTAGATTTTGGTCTAGCAATTACTGTTCTAAAGCACAATTATGAAGCTCAGTGAATTCATATTGAAGCTGGCAACAAATGTTGAATTTTAAGAAGGGGAAATTATAACATTTACCTTCAAATCAATTTTTTCCTGTCTTTTTAGAAAACGAAGGGTGCTACCCATGGAGCTGTTCAGGGCTTGAAATTTTCCATAGAAGAGTTTCTAGCTTCTCTAAAAATCTCTTAATCCTTGAGTCCAGCAAATGTACGATTGTGCATTTGGCTTTGGAAATATTGAAGGGTTTTATTTGAAAATATTGAAGTTCTTTATTTCAGGCCTTTTATTCAGTATTGTAGCTAAAAATAATAATAATTTAAAAAGCAGTGTTTGGCCTGCAAACAAAAATGCTAACAATTCAGTGTAATTAGTCATAAATTGGTAAGTTCCCTTTAATTTGCATCTAACTTTTGTTCCCTGCTACTTGAATGTCACTCCCTCAGTATTTTCCAGCCAGGTCAGTTGTCTCAGCTCTACCTGTTCCACACAGCTCCAGGCATAAGAAGTAGAAGCAATTTGAGAGAACACTTACTACTACCAGTTCTTCTGGAATCTACAATCCAAGTGGAGTATTTGGTGCTTGGGAGTGTCACCTCTTAGTTTCAGCTCTTGAATTGTAGAGATTCATGAGCACCTTCAATGCACTTTTTAAAAGTGGTTTTAGAATTTGTAGCTGCTGAGAAAAAAAATTGTTTATAGTTCCCCTACAGTAGATCAACCTGGTGGCAGCTGATTGGAGTTCGGATTCAAGGCTTTTTTTCCTCTTACCTTCTTGACCCACCATTACTGTCAACCTGTTCCTGCAGGCATTTCTATAAAAGTGTTGACCTGCTCCTTTGAAAATCAGCTTCAAATGTGTTTATTATTAAGCTCCTATAGAAATTTTCTTTTCAAAAAATAGTAAAAAATAGTGACTTAGAGAATTCAAAATTTTAAAAAAAATGTTTCTAATTTTTATGATTGGATTAATTATGGTACAAATTTCATCTATGGAAATGTACCCTCAAGTTCTGTTCATATGAGGTTTTTTTCTTGTTAATGGACTTGCTTGGAAGAGTCGGCTGTGCTTGGATAGGTTTCCTTTAAATAATTTTTAATAACATGGTGTATATATACTTAGTGTAGAGTAATGAAATGGTCTTGAAACAATAACTCTTTCTATGTTTCAGTTAGAACCTGCAGTGTTGACTTTATGGACTTTAATCAAATTAATGATCTGTTGCAAGAAAAGAAATAATAATATAAATAAAGCAAAACAGAACATTCAAAATTGTATAAACAATTGGCTTAGTGCTTGAGTATAGATATACACATGCCTTGTTTTGCACAATAATATTTTCAGGTAAATTAACCCTATGAAAGGATACATTTATTATGGAGTTTTTAAAACAATTTGAACAACACCTTTGCAAATTTAAAAACCTAGAATTTTGTTTGTCATGGGTATAGGAGTTAAGCTAGAGACGGGGAATCTTACTTTCATAGTACCTGCAGTTGTTATTACCAGACTACAAGACATTTAGAGACACAAATACTCAGGAAACCCTCTGGTAGTTGTAATTTAGAGGTAAATTAAGAAACTACTATGCAGTCTCCTTGTGTACAGCTTCATGTATCATCTCGCTCAGTAGCTTGAGGCATTAGCAAGCATTCAGCATGAAATTTAGTGCTAGAGCATGCATTCCTGAGTTATTGTATATCATGCATACCATGTAAATGGCTTTTATAGACATATAAATCACAACATCAGGAGTCTTGTTTTCTAAATGTAAGGTTGATCTTAATCTCAACAAACTGGCTAAATTTATCTTAATAAGAGAATCTGATCCTGTGCAAAGGTTAGGCTTGGTGAATCATTTAAAGGGAATGGGTATTCTTAGAATTTCAGGTAAATGCAGAGAATAATTGCTTAGCTTTCTGTAAGTCTGGATTGTCAGCGAAGAAACACTGTCAGTGTCACATGAGGGCTGGGCCAGTCCCTGTTGAGTACAGCGAGTAAATTTGTGAGGGACCACTTGCCTTGAGGGCAAGTTGCAGAGTTTGGCCTGGCTCACATACACATCCCAGCATTCTCTTTGTCTTCCTCCCCTCAATCTTCTCCCACGAAAATCAAATCTTTTCTTGGGAAGAGCCCATGGCCTGCGCTGTGTACTCAGCAATTCCTGAGTGTTGCCCAGAGGAGTGGAGGTTGTCAGGAGCCAGCAGCCCAGGGACCATCTGAAAAATGCTGCAAGGAGCAGCACCCACAAGGCAGTGCCAAATCCCAGCATCCCAGCTCTGTGTCTGCTTGTGCCCTCAGAAGCTGTTCTGAAACGAGCTGTATCGACCCAAGTTTATTGCAGCCTTCAGAATTCGCTGGTGTGTTGTTCACTTCAAATGAAGTTGATTAATCCTGTCCTTCCTTCCTCTCTACGTTATACATCTCCTGTAATGGTTCTTGTATTTATTTTGATCACACTGAGAGAAATTAGACCTCGGGTCCCATTGGCTTGGGCCACAGAGGCCTGCACCTCAAAACGTAAAGGTAAACCTTTGGTATCTTACTGCTAGCTCATTTGCTCACCTCTTGAATCACCACAAGTGGTTTTGAAGCTGCAACATGCCCTGCTCCTGTATTAACCTTATGACATTCTCTGATTCCTAACCTTTTCAGTAGTTCATTTTCCTTGAAAATAGTTTTCAAAATACTAACAGCTCCCAACCCACGTGAGAGGTTTGTTAAGTACTGCATTTATCTGCTTGTCAGGGGGCAGGCATTCCGAATCAGCAGTGGCATTTTAGAATGCAGTTGGGCATTCTGTAAGTCCTATGAGGAGCAGCTGGGGGAGCTGGGGGTGCTCAGCCTGGAGAAAAAGAGGCTCAGGGGGACCTTCTGTCTCTCCACAACTCCCTAACAGGAGGGTGCAGCCAGGTAGGGGTTGGGCTCTGCTCCCAGGGAACAAGGGACAGGACGAGAAGAAATGGTCTCAAGGGGAGGTTCAGGTTGGACATCAGGAGGAATTTCTTCATGGAAAGGCTGGGCGAGCATTGGAAGGGGCTGCCCAGGGAGGTGGTGGAGTCATCACCCGTGGAGGTGTTCAGTGATGTGACAGTCAGTGCCGTGGTCTGGGTGACAAGGTGGGGATTGGTCACAGGCTGGACTTGGTGATCTTGGAGGTCTTTTTCAGTGTTAGTGATTCTGTGGATCTGAGCTGGGTTGTGATGCAAGTGGACCATGTAATTAGATAACTGATGTCTTCCATGGTCATGGGGGGGCAGTGTAAGGTGCAGGGATTTATTCTGCTCTTATATATTGTTATGGTTGTAGATAACTGCTGAAAGGGGGCAAGTACTAAACTGTTACACTACTGTCACCTAGAGTATCGTTTGTTTTCTGAATTCTTCTGTGGTTTGGCAGTTTGGGACTTTCCAAAACTATAATGGAAAAGTTGCGAAAACTTTATGCGGCTGGAATCACACTTTGTAAAAATTGTCAGTGGGAGAACTCTCTGTCGGTTACTTTTAAGTGCAGTTACATCAGCAAAAGGGGTTACAAATGTCAAAAATGATGAGCCATCATAAAAAGATCATCATTCAGATTTCTTTTGCAGTATGAAACACCATTACTGACAAAATCCTGGAATCACTGAGGAATTAATCCTGAATGGATAAAAGGTGTGAAAAAGACCCCAAACCAAAGTAAACCGTTTCTGCTCTAGAGTGTGAGAAACATGAAATGTTTGAATAATACACATGCACAGGGATTTCCCCTACTTCTTTAGTTAAGCTGATCAGAGTCATAGAATCCCAGAATGGTTTGGGTTGGAAGGGACCTTAAAGCTTCTCTCATCCCATCCCCTGCCACAGGCAGGGGCACCTTCCGCTAAACCAGGTTTCTCCAAGCCCTGTCCAGTGTGGCCTTGAGAATAACACTTGAATTCAACTATACCAGTTACAAACCTTAGGTTAATGCTTTTCTCTTTAAAAAGCAGAGAAGACTTCTTTGTCATCCCCATATACAGTGATATTTTCCAGATTTTATATTTGCATACAGTGCTGCTAGCCACTCTGTAACAGGCTGGCAATCCAGAACACCTTTCTTAGTATATCTCTACTTCTCATTAAAGAAAGGTTTTATAGGACACACAGATGATGAGAAGTCAAGTAAAATTTGATTTTAAACGAAGAAATCAAATGTAGGAAATGACATTTAGGGAAATAGGCACTGTTTTTTCCCGGGCTACCATCGAGTGAGAACGGATGCATCATATTAATGAATGTTAACTTGAATAAAGCTTCTCAATGTATTTAAGCACTTTTTCTATTGAAAAGTATTCCTCTCATGCCACAGCTTCCCTTGTTTAAATACATCACTGAATGTCTTCTGTTTTCTTTGTTTGCTTTCAGCATATGAGAAATAATTTAGTCTGTCTGGGATACACTCTTGAAGAGAGAGTATCTTTCGCAGGCGAAGTTCTTAATCATGAGGGGGTTTTATTTGTAAAATGTGTAACTGTTATCCCAGTAAAATTGTTGCTCAGGTAGTTTGTAACATTATTTCAGTTGTGCAGAAATAATTCCATCTGAATTGTAGAATAATCCTGAGTTGGAAGGGAGCCACAAGGATCATCAAGTTCAACTTCAGGATCTGACTTGTAAACAATGCAAAACAGAACCAAAAATTTACTCTGTTCATTTTATAGTCACTTAATTCACAGTAATTTCTTATTTTTGAGAGTGTTAAAAATTTGTTTTACTTTGCAGTAGATGCTTTCTACAAAAGCACAATACCAAAAAGAGGTGTAAGAAATCCCAGCACCCTCAGCAGGTCTGTTATTGCTACCTGTGTAGTTAATGTGATAGGTTGGAGTCACTCTTCAGGTAATATGAGCGGGAACTGATAGCTGAGTGTGCAGTGCTTAGGAAGGAGGAATGAAAGGAGCTTGCTGTTGAATCATATCTAAAAGAGGACCTGTTCCTCATTGGGGAGTTAAGCTGAGTACTTGAACCTTCTCTTACCATTCCTGAATGTCCCAATGAAGTTGTTGGGATTTATCCATGCATTGAATGAAAAATAGAAATAAAAATTGTACTGAATTTGCTTATAAAATGATACAGAGGAAGAAGTGAAAGGGCTTTCCAGGAAGTATTTACACCAGGATTGATGTTTTGTATGGGTTTATAAAATAAAAAAGCCAATTAATTACTTATGAAAAATGAAAGAAAGTGTAGTTGCTTTGCTTTTGTATTTGAGAAGACATGCCATCAGTTCTGTTTTGGATGAAGAATACTTTGTGACTTGAAGGTATCATAAAACACTGAGAAAAAGACATGAATTTGTCTCAGCGGAATAGTGTATGTCTAAAGCTTCGTCTAGCTCGAGAATTGATTTGCACTTGCATTGGCCTCCTTTGAAACCATCCCCAGTAGTTTCTCCGGTAAAGTGAGACCTGAAAGAAAACCATTATTGTAACTGTGAGGTCTGGGGTGGTGGTTTTTTGTTGTGTTTGGTTTTTTTTTCCTTTCAAAAGGACCATACTTCCATTATTTACATGTTTCTCGGAAAACTTCACATTTCACATAAAATAGAGTGTGAAGTTGGCATTGCTCAGTGTGACATATTATTTACTGCAGTATTCAGTGATGGGGTTGTATGGCTGGCTCAGGCTTCTGAGGGCTTCCTTGACTGGTCTGATTTAAAACACAAGCAGCAAACACCATTAAACTGTCTGCTCACTATAGTAGCCAGCTGGATCCTGCAGTCTCCCATTTACCATTTCTGTAGAGTTCTAGAAAGGCATTTTACAGTCCTTTCCAGAAACACTTTGTTTTACTATGCTTTAACCTAGTGAAAAATTTAATTATCATCAAGGATAGTTTTGTACTTAACATGTAACAGAGTGCACATCCTTAACACATGTACTAGAAAATTAATGGTGTGTTCTTTGACCCATCCGTAAAATCTTGGAAGCTCTGCATACAAGGGAATGTGGAAGCAGAGAATCATGAATGCCTTTAATAAATGTCTCTGTGCAATTTCCAATGTTCTAACCTACCAACTTTCTCCTTTTCTTCTTTCCTTCCCCCCCACATTGGCTGTGAAGTTTGGGGTGACATACTCAATAGCTCATTCTTTACAGCTCCTTAAAAAAAAAATTTAGCAATACTGAAGCCATTTCACAATTGCAATAGGAAACTCTGAGGAATGACGGGAAACTGCCGCCACTTTGCTTTTAGTCTTGAGTATCAGTACACTGTATCAGTACACTAAATTCAGTGTGCTGAATTTAGCTGCAAATTTAACCATGAAACATAGAAATCACTGGCTTAAATCACTGCACGTTTTTAAATCATCCTACATTTTTTGCACACATTATTTTCATCATTTGAGCATTTGCTGCAGATGGAATTATATGTCTGACATTAAATTTTAATTTTTTTAAAAATCCTTGTTTCAAAGTGAAACAAAGTGAGAATGCTAAGTAATGTTGGACACAGCAAAAGTCATCATTAGAGCATGGAACATCCGATTGGCATTTATTTTTGCTTGCTGAATTCAGAAATTTCCTAGTAAGAGTTGTAATTCTGGATGTTGGGAGTGGAAGCAATTTCAGAATATAGTTGCAATGTGTGAGAGTGATGACATACATGGCCTCTGTGAGAGTGGTGCATTCATCAAAACAGGGTATGATTTTGGATTGGTTTTCCTCCTTTTCCATTCCCACTTCCTTCTAAGTTGAAAGCAGCCAGCAGTTTTCAAGGATTTCAGCTGGACTGTGTGTCAGGGGGCAGTTGAAATGTTGAGAGAAGGAAGCAGCAAGGCAGGTGTGCCAGCTGTTGGGGAGAAATTAAGTAAGTACCAAAGCTGGCCTGAGTAATAGAGCAAAGTAACAGAGTCACAAGGCTGTGGTGCCATTTTTTGTCTGAAAGAGTGTGTGATCACTAGTGTAGAACACTAATGAGGAAATCTTCAACAGGAGCATTCAGTGGTAATCTATTTTTCTGTCAATGTCCTATTTTTCTGTCAATGTCAATGATTTTCAAAATCAGGATATTTTATGGATGGTCTGGAATTCTGTTCCACAAGAAAAGTTACTATGATGTAATATAAAATGTGAAACTAGAGAGAACAAAATTTCAAACAAACAAAAACCCAACAAAAATACCCCCCAAAAATAACAAGCCAGTACACACAACCTGCAAAACAATGTCTCTCATTTTAATTGAGCTATTCATAAAATGCTTTCTAAAGCTTGACATGGAAGACAAAAAATACTGTAGCCACCAAAACAGTGGCAGCTTGCCAGAATGACTTGGAACTTCCTATTACAATGGTGATTAAAAAGGGTGAAAGGAATCATGTGACTTGTTCAACCTTTAGCCCTGTATTTTTTCAGAACTTCAAAGTGTGAAGTCTTCAGTTTTCACTTTGCTTTAGAGCTAAATAAAATTTTGAAGTTTTGACCATCTTGTGCGAGTTGTCTCTAGGCACATAGCTAATTCTTACACTTAATTTCCTTTAAGTTTCTTTATGTTATGATGAAAGAAGACAATTAATAGAACCTCTTTTATAGCAGTGATTGGAAATCAGCAAACTAAGATAGTCTGATTACTGGGTTTCATAGACTGAGAATAGGAGAGTGCGTGATTAGAAGTACATAAACGTATACTGTGGTGTTGATGCAAATTTGTACAAATTCAACTAATTTGGAGGGCAGTGTTGAATACTGGATGATGTTTAGCACCATTGTTCTCTCTTACTGCTGCTGCCAGGATAGGCAAAGGCTACACTAGCAAGTGTTGTGTGTTTCAAGCAAAATGAGTCTTGTGTTGGACCTCGCTTTATCCATGTCGAGTCGCAGATCTAAACCTAACAATGTAAACAGCCTGCATTCCATGGTAGCCTCTATTTGTTGTGGCTTCTGGTCCAGGAAGTGTACGTAAGAGAATGAGGAAAGCTGCATTGTTTAAAACAAATGTTCCAGTTGTGTTCCTGTCTCTTGTGGGAACCTGTTCTGAATTCTCAAGTGTTTGTATTATCATCTCAGTGGCTGGAAATTCCTGTGTTTTGCTCTTGGAAAGACTAGTTGAAAAAATGATTCAGCAGCTGAGTTAGCCTGTTACCCTCTCCTCATAGCTGGACACTCTGCATCTGCTTATTTTGGCTCAGACCCGATGGTGTACTGGGTACCTTCATCTTCCCTTCCTCTTCCGTAAGGCCAAACCCCTCATTTTCTAAACTAGTTCTCTGAGGAGAGGTTCGGGACATCACAAAGGTACCTCACTTTTAGATTCTAAGATATATTTTTTATTCTAGTTTTTTTTAACTTCCAAGGAAGAGGCAAGGATCTCCACTTTTGGGAGAGTTGAAATAAACCTCATGTCTGGAAAATAATGCTGAAAGAGGGAAAATATCTTTGAAATTACCGTAGCAGGAGCAACAGGTTTTGTTGCCATGATTTCTGAATTTCAGGCATTTTTAAAATGTTAAGTACGTGCTTACTTAGGTGGTGTAGAGGTGGAAGGGTGTTGTGGGGACGTTACCTTGGTTGAAGTGGACATAAGCAAAGTCATTCAGGCTGGTGTATGGGGCTCTCAGACCAGCTAAGCAAGGCTGCTGTGATGTCCTAGAGAAGGGAGCCTCTGTCCGCAAGTATTTCAGTAGATCTGCAGAATGTGGTGAACTCCTGTAATAGACTAGATGGCCACAAGCCACAGCTGCCTGTATTCTAAGCCAAAGTGCCTGTAGTCTGCAGTAGGCCTTGGAATCCAGTAGCACTGAAAGCCTAAAGTATTCTTTTGTGTTTTGAAGTAGAATATTCTGTTTATCTCCTGTCACTTCTGCTGCTTGGAAAAACAAATGAAAAAGCCCAAAACCAAGACTCAGAAATGAAAAAAAATGAAGTAACATTTTTTGGTATCATCATAGGTGCAGAGGAGCCTGTTTGGGAACCTAACAGTTGCTATGTTCCTACTCTTATTAAGCTGTTCTCTTACCCACATTGTATGCTGAATTCTGCTCAGATATCTAATCACTAATAAGCTTGTTTTTGAGGAAATCTTGGAGGAAAGTTGACTCTCTTAGTCAGCCTGGTTGGTGTCAGGGTCTGAAGGACATATTTCTCACTAGATAGGCAATATTTAGTTCTCATACGGTACATTCAGAAGGAGTAAAGCTTAAAAATATCTTTAATCGTGACCAAAGACTGGCAACAAATCCCCAATGTATATTTCGTTGGATTCCTTTTCTTTGGCATAATTTAGTATTCTAGTGTGATTTTCTGTCTGAGGATCTTGTGCAGACTTAAAGACAGAAGGGATTGAGAGGGTTGGAACCATTCACCTGTCCAGAGCAGGACGGGGTAGGGTGTTCACGGCTAACATTTCTCAGGTCATTTGCAGAAACTTGCAGTATTGGAGTCTGCTCCAGGAGTCTGATGCGTGTCTGATTGTTTGTCAGTGTATTGCAATGTTTCAGTAACCATTACTGTTACAAATATTTCATGGATGTGTAGTGTGAATGGTCTATTCTTTAGGCTCACTACTTCTTGTCCTTCTGGTTGTGGATAATAGAAGGTACTATTTTCCTAATGAAAGGTCGCTGGGTTACAAACAAGCTTCTGCTGTAGGTTAACCATGTTGCTTATGTTCTTTTTTAAAATTTTCATCAGTTGGGGGGTTTAGGCCTCACTTTTTTATTTTCTTCACAGCCAGTGCAGATACTTCTTCAGTATATTGAATTGTACAAAATTCTTATTTTTTACTCTAGAAAACATGAAGTTGTTTCCATTTGTACAGTTGGGGAATCCTTTTTATTTGCTCCAAGGCATTAATTCAAAGTTATATGAGTTTATAAGAATGAATTCATATGAATGGTCTGGCATCCAAAATACAAATTATTTTAAGATTTTTCTGTCATGTGAAGTCAGTGAGTATGCAGGATTATTCCACTAATGGTTAAGAATCATATTTTTTGTAGAACTGCTTCTGAATTTTATATCCTTTGGTAAATTTCTGTGAACTATTTCCAGCTTTGTAACCCAGAAGAGGTCATATTAGAGTAGAAAGAATCTGATCTTCAACTAAATGTGAGGAAAAGGATTGACTTGTGCTTCTTTCCATGGTTTTGCTGGACTGAGATGAAAATGTCTTAGACTCACACAACCATTCAGAAAGGGATCTCCTGCTTAGTCGAATTTAGAGTAGGTTGCTCAGGGATTTTCTAGACAAGTCCTCCAAGATGGAGAGTCCGCAGTGGCTGCTCCACATCCTCATAGTAAAAAATTTTCCTTTGTATCCAGCCAGAACCTTCTCAGTTGCACTTTTATGTCCATATTTTCTATATTTAAACTATTTTGAACCTGAGTCAAGAGAGCAGCTCTGTCTTGGTGACCAGTTTATAGGGGTGTGGGAAGGCTGCCAGCAGGTTCTCCTAAAGCCTCTTCCTCTCCAGGCTCAAACCCCCAGTTCCCTCAGCCTCTCTGCAAGGCATAGCTTCAGCCCCTCAAGCAGGTTGTCTCATGAGTGTCAGGGATTAGAATTGCTTCCCTGGATCTATGGGCTTCACTCTCACGTATGTGTCATAGAATGCTGTTGATGCATGTGAGATGGATGTTAATATCTTGTTGATTCAGCTCTTGAGAAGTATGTTGCAATTTAATCATTTCAGTAATCTAGGGCACTAAGAGAAGTCATAAAATACAGTCAACGAGTGTGTTCTGCTACCTTAATGCTTTCGTTAGGTGTCCTGTGGTGATGCCAGCCCAGCTGTGTTAGTCTTCCTTTTCTCTCTGACTTCACCTCCTCCAGGTTTTAATTCCATTAGCCGGTCTAATTTGTCAAGAGAAATACGGGGATCAGATTTACTGTTATGCTCCTACTTTTAGCCATGTGAGAATCAGCAAATAGGGTAGATGAGAAACTCAGAGAAGTGCTCCAGAGAGGGTTTATCAGGTAGTGACAGCTGAAGCCCTGATGCGCTGCAGACCAGGGCTGGCGTTTGGCAGCCGACCAGCACAGCCTTACCTAGGCACCAGGTGCTGCTACTTGAGTGGGTTTGGGCGCTTACAGCTGTGCGACAGAACTGGAAGCATTACAAAGAGTGAAGGGAAGGAGCCAAGTTCATAAAAATGTCAAGTTTGTCAGTTTGATTGCTCCCAGAAACCTTTTAAGTTCCATAAGGTGAGTTAAAATTTAATGCTCTGGAGCTAAACATGAATGGAGACAGAATTTTTGTCTGGTAGGAAGCGGGTGATCTGTAATGAATGTTGTCTGTAGAGGTTTTCCTTATAAATCGTTCCTGCTCATTCCCGTTTTCTGACTCATTTCTACAACATATTTCCCACCTCCAACCACTTTTTAACCTAGAAATTTGTCTTTCTGTTTTTCAGTGTGCTTATCAAGAATGTGTGAAAAGAAGAGTAAATGTCAGCATGGATTACTTGGACTGTTATTAGTCCACTTCTGTTTGAGAGAGCATACTCTTTTTGCTTACCTGTAGTTTGGCCAAACACAACTTCTAAGAAATAGAAGTTTTTCTGTGACTGAAACAAACACCTTTCTCATTCTGCATTGATTGAAGGCTGAAAATTGGTCATATTCTGGTGGAAGAGTAGTTTATGTTCAATTGTTGTTACCTGGAGGCATGAATGTTCTTTTCTGCATAATAGTACTCTTAGTTGATTAGGTGATGTTTCTAATGCCCAAAATGTTAATGATTCTTTGAAGAGATTATTTTTGCTGGACTATTTTTTTTTTTCTATTTTTATCTGTACACTTGCTGGGCCTGGAGATTGTAGTTGCCTTTAACTAGACGCAGGTAGATTCAGCAACAAGCACTGTCATGCTCAGAGAATTTGCATTCTTACCACTGAGCTTGGCTCCGCTGCTGCTAGAGGGAAAGATTCAATAAGCAGTCTCAATTAATTTATACTTTTCCTGGGCTCTGCTGTGAATGATTGTGTTAATGGTAATTACTTCTGTGTACTTCATAAGAAAGTACTGGGAGACTGTCAGGAGCAGTTCCGTTCAAGCCCATATCCTTCACTATGCTACTGACCTTGTTTATATATTGGTCAATAAATGTGATTTCTGTAAGATAACGGAAAGATGTCAACTTCTGTCCATATTTTTTCATTGGTTATGAAGAGAAAAAGCATAGCTTTTTCCTCAGGGCTGACATGTCCCAGATCATCTGAATTAAAGACTTGGCCATGGAAGCACTAGGCATATACAGTCTGGGCTAGTTCTTCCCATAAACTTTGTTTTATATTTGTATAGCACCTTTTCTTACATGAGCTTCTTTTTAGAGCCTGGTTTAAATAATTAAAATAGATTATTAAATTTCAGGTACAGAAAAAGAGAAAAAACTAGCAGTCCCTGACACTGTGAGAAGCGTTTTCTCTTTAGTGTAATATATCTAAATTTCTCTCACTGGCATGGTTCACATCTTCATTATGTTTCAAAAGCAAGTGCAGTAAACAAATGGGACAGCAATATAAAGCTGTGTTGTGAAAGTAAGCTTTTTAACTGGCAGAGATGGATACCTGCCCTGGAATGCTGGATATTTTATGTTTCTGCTTTTTCAGAAAACTATTTCAGAAACTTAACATCATAACATTAGGGCAAGATACTCATTACTGGCCTGACTGAAGCACTAGAGATCATTAGCACAGAGCTGGATTGTTTAAATTCTAGAACTGTCTCAAGTAACCTTACAGCTTCATTTTCTGTTCCAGTGTAGTTCAGAATACAGTATTAATCCGAACTACACTGTTCTTGATAATAAAGTAACCTTGTGGCTTTGTTACAGTCCAGTGCAGTTCCCTCTTTTTGGCCAACTATGTTGTTGGTAATGTAAATGGAGAATAGATTTAGTGATCTTTTGTAACACAGGCTAATGGGAGCAGTTCTGTTCAGAACAGACAGATACCACAACTGTCCTATTCTTTAGTTTCTGTCTATAATTTCTTCCAAAATCTGGACGGATTACAGCCAGTTTCACACCAGCCACACATGTTCTCTTCACAAGGTACTTTCACACCATATTTGAAGTAAGATTTGGGTTTTGTGCAATATTGACTTCTTCCCCAAGCCCTGCAGAAGATTGCTGCAAAAGCTCCACTCCCTTGCTCTACACTGGGCGTTTCACAGACAATTCTCTTCAAAGCAAAAACTCTTGAGACCAGTAATTAGTTGGAAAAGTTTCCAAAGCGCTTTCTATTGGGCAGTGTAGTTCCAGTGGATCTGTGTAAGAGGTTGAAATGTAGGATGATTTCTCAATGTTTGCAAAATGTGCTGGCTTGGGAAGTTATAGGGAGTTGAGAGCAACAGGGTTTGAGAGACTCTCAGCAATGCAAGTAGGACACTGGGTGGGACTGTGATTCTTCCCTCTGACTGCCTGTGCCACTCTTGTTTCAGAGGTGGCTCTGTTATGTGCAGAGCAGTTGCTGAACTGGCTCACATTACAGAACACAACCTGTAGGTTGCCATAAAATGCTTTTTCAGCGGACCACTGGTGCTTCAGGAACAGCTGGCATGGGCTGAAACTTCTCTAATAGTGGTTGCTCAGGATTTGATCTCTTCATCTCATGACTCACTTGAAGTATATAGATTTGTCTTGGGTAGGTACATTGTAAGGTTTTTTTTCTTGCTCCATTTCCCTGTGTGGTTAAGTCACAGGTGACATTCTAAAGCTGGCATTGTGGTGACAAAAGCTGTGCCTAACTCATGCAAATTTGCCTGACTGCAAAATGTGCAGTTCAATTGTACGATGTTCATGAAGCTCCAAGGGGGGAGGTGCAAGGCAATGGTAGTTAGCAACTTGATTTTTCGTGAAGGTATCACTAAGGCTGTGGTTTGCTGGTGCTGTTCCCACGTAATTTAGAAGGAATCTCATCGTATTCTTGCAGTAACTCTTTGAAGCATCACTGCATCTTAATTAAAATTGTACTTTCCCAAAATGCTTATTCTGTTAACCAGACATCTTGTTTGAATCCAACTGGAGCAGATTATTGCATGGTTTGTTTCTGTTGACAGCACTTAATCCCAATTAATTTCTACTGTTCAGCATTTCACTGGTGGGAAATAAGAGGTAGCATTGTAGGCACATCGGAGTTTGGCTACAGCCTGAACATCAAAGGACCAGCATTTCCCAAGCATGTGCAAGTGCTGTGTTACTTAAAGGTCACTACTTGTTCAGGCTTTGAAGTATGATACTATACATGGTGCATGGCCTTTGGAGAAAACACAAACATTTCATGGAAAGAATGGATATTTTTAAACTTGTATTTTTAACTATACTTCGTGTAGGTAGTTAGGCATGTTAGCACAGATGTGGAAGGTGGGTTTTAAGACCTAGCAGTGCTCTTTGCTTCTCATACACGCAAGCATTGCCTGTCTGTGTGTCTGTCACCGCTGCTTTCTCATGTTGTATCGTGAGACTCTGCAATAAGATTATCTGAAAAGGAACTTGTAAGAGGCATGTGCTCATCTTTGTCTCTTTTGAATTCAGTTTTATTGATCCGCAGGCTGTTTGGGATTTCACATCTAAATCTCCTACTCTACTTGCCTCTCTTATCACAAAACTTGTATTTCAGAAAGCTGATGATCCTGCAGTGTAAACGTTGGGATTTATTGTTTTTCTCGGTACATTAAAAATGCATCTTGTTTAGGGCAGAAAAGATGGAAGAGAGAATGCCATTATCAGGCCACGGCCTAAATTGGCCTTAGGTTAAATTCCTTTGACTGGCAGTTCTTGGTTTGAAATTAAATTTTAAGAAAATAAAGAACTTAAGGTATGGAGAAGTATAACTTTTCTGTCACAGAATGATTGAGGTTGGAAGGGACATGTAAAGCTATAAATATGCATGTGTGATGTTACAGTGTACCTCAGGGGTCTGCATAAATTTCTTATGGAACGTACTTTCCATAAGATAATCGTGCTCCATGTTTATTTTTAAGATCCGCTTGTCCCAAGTGCTTGGTAAAGTGTATGTGTATGAGTCTGTTAGGATTGTATGTTGTTATCTCATACACACACACAAATGTAGTAGTGCAATTTGTGAACTCCCATGTGTATGTATGCACAAGGAAGTAGAGTCACCAGATCTCATCTTTGCTCATTTGCTAGTAACATAAGGAACACTTTCTCAAAGGAGAAACGTCAACGGCTCTTACTTGATGTGAAGAATTTGTGCTGGGCACATACAAGTAACACATTGCTACTGAAGGTACAGGAGATGTGGCCTCATGCAAACTTGTATGTGTGTGTAGGTGTATTTTTCAGCTTCTTTTTTTTCCTGTTTTTTTACTCCAGTTTTTCGTGATTCTTACTTCTGGAAGCAAGCATGAGCTGTCAGTGAGCATAGCTTATCTGGCTCCATGTGAGAAGCAGAAAATACATCAGTCAAACACTTGCTAAATGAAGGGAGAATGTGAAATCAGTGCCCGCTTGTGTTAACTGTTTTGTGATACTCATGCTGAAAACACCAGGTTAAGTCTGCAATTCATGTTAGCATGTTTAATATTTTTGATGAAACAAACATCCCTGTTATGTTTCTGCGTATTTCTTGCGTGAAACATCGTTAGTATTGTTGAGACATCTGTTAAATTAAACTTTGGTTTTAATTTAGGTGTATGACTTGGATGGCATTTCCCTGATTCTGGACAATTGCAGCATTGATGACAACAATCCTTGTATCCTTTACAAAAGAATTCTGTTTATTGAATATGACTCATGAGAAAAGGTGTGGGGTTTTCAAAGATTTATGCCAGCACTGCTTTCACTGGGTATCTAAATGTAACTGGCCTCTTGAGCTTCTAGGTTATATTTAAATGGTTCAGAAGTGAGCAAGGGCTCACTTAGGCTTCCATGAACTGGATTCTAAGTAAGTTAACTGTCATTATATTCTGTTTCCTAAAATAATAATTACTGGTGTCCAAGTGCCTATTCAAAGAGCTGTGACAGAAATCTGAATTCAGACTCTGGTCATTGTATCAGATTTTAGAGCTTTTGCTTCCACTGAAATCTGTTCAAGAAACTGAAATAAGTACCCCATCGATTCTCTACGCTTATTAAATCAGATTGGGGAGCTTGTTCTAAGCAGAGACAATGCTAGCAAGCTGTTATGAAAATATGTATTATTGAGAAAATCAGTGATGCAAATTACTGAAATGACGCTGTGATGGGGTCGGTGGGAAGAGTACAGCGTCCTTCCCGAGAAGCGGGACTCCGGAGCTCCAGGGGTCAACAAAGGCTCTTGGTGGGGTCCTCCAGTTTCGACTGGTTCTCCAGTCCTTCGGAGGGTTGTTGGTCGCTCCTCAGGACAGATCTAATAAAACTTAGATCTTCCTTCAGGGAAGCGGCTGCACTGAATGCAACTGCCTGACAGCCAGCTGCTGTCAGGGATGCTTTTCAGGAACTCTCCGAAGAGGTCTCTGGGCGCCACCTGACGCTGTGGTGGGGCCGGTGGGAAGAGCACAGCGTCCTTCCCGAGAAGCGTCCCTTTGCCGCTCGGTCGGTGCAGCACAAGCACTCTTGCAAGCACCCGAACACACCCATGCAGGTGGGAGCACGCTGAGACACACACACACACAGACACACACACACACAGACTCACACACAGGCACACACACACACACAGAGGCACACACACACAGAGTCAGGATTGCTCTCTAGCGTCACCGGAGACAAAGAGGCAGGAGGGATCTTTCATATGTTGTTCCATGGGAGAGTTTATTGCAGCCACACCACAAAGGGATCCAGGAATGAAAACCTTCAAACAACCTCGTGTCTAGGTTTATATATGGGGGAGAGGAAAGCATCAGGGACCAATGAACTGAGGGCACAGGGGTGGTACATAGGCAGGGTTGGAGTGAGTGGTGAGGGGGCAAGGGCTAATGGAGGGACAGGGAAAGAGGAGAACTTACTAGATAAGGTAAAAAGGGGGCAAGGAGGCCAATGAGCCAACTGGAGAGCAGAACTGGGGTCCTGGGAGAGGCTTTTCTCTCCCTAACCCGGGAGTGAGTCTCCACATTGAAATGTTGGAGAAATTTTAATATAAATGGCATCATGCTTCATATTAGAGATTTGTTTTTTCTGGAATTTAGGAGCAGCAACTTTCAAAAATAGATTGCTATTAGGGGGAAATAATCTGATATTGAAGATAAGCTGTTGTTAAGCAGAGTTATCCATCTCTTTGAGTAATACAAGTGTGTTCAGTTCCTGAGCTGTGATTTTCTGTCATCGAATCATTAGCTCTTTGTAAGTTTCTGATAAGTGCATCTGGAAATCAAATATCTTTCCTGTACGGAGTCATGTCAGTTTTTTTATATTGAACACATGAAACAGGTTTTCAAATGATTACATAAGAAAAAGTATGCTCTTTTTAACAAGTATCAACAAGCAAACAAAAGGAATAGTAAAAATGTTTCATATTCTCTCAGTTGTGTGCTGCAGAACATCATTTACGTATAAATATATCTTAAAATGATGAAATAATGTAGATGGTATCACAGTGTAAACAAGCTGGGTGGAAGAGCAAGAGGTGGTAAGTATCCTCTGAGTTACTCAGTTTGATGCTTTATATCTGCGCGTTTTACATCCTCAGTATTCCTGTAGTTTGAGACCTGACAGTGTGCCTCTTAACAGTGCACTGGGGGGCAGAATTGTATTTCTGTGGTCCAGATCTGGTAACGGGTACTGCTGGATGTGGTGGGATGGGCACGGAAAGTTACCTTTCCCTAAGTGGAAAAGCAGCCCTGAGAAAACCTAGTAAGGAGTTGGTCCCAAGTGACTCTCCTTTGCTGAAAAGCACAGCTGAGCAACTAGTCAAATGAATGATTAATCATTCATTTTAGCTGTAGTAAAAGAGGATAAAGTTTGAGAAGCTCAAAGGGTAGAATTGTAATTTATGATCTTGAATGAAAGGAAAATAAAATGCCATGAGAATCTTTACTGTGTTTTGAGCAAAGTAGAACTTCTTGCACCTTTTGATACAGGCTGACATTTTATGGCTGTACCATAAACTTCTTACTAGAGGATAAAACTTTATTTACGTGGTTTTTAAAGCCACAATAACACCTCTTATTGTGAGCTTTCACCAGTGATCCATATCATACAGTATTGGGGGATATGGAAAAGTGAGTAGCACATGGGCGCAAGGGGGACTTGCCTGTTGTGACAAAGTTTGCTGCATCAGCTTCTGGAGTGCAGCTCCTGGTTATTGCTCTGTTTATTGTTTTGATCCCCTGCTATTCCAGGTGCTCTTGTGATACATGAAGTTAATGCTCCCCTGCTTCTCTCCTGCCTCTTAACATTCCTCATCTGCTGCCTTCACAGCAGGTTGTACATTGGGAAGCAGACGAGATGTTTGCAGTTTAGATCTGTCTCTGCTTTCATCTGCTTTGCAGCATGCTCTGCTACTTCTGGACACCACAAACCAGGTCCTTAGTAGCATGTGGGGGCCTGAATCCATTGCATAATGTTTCTGTGAAGAGATTTGACTGTTTCTTTGCTCTCTCTGTGCACCCTAGTCCTTCAGACACAGCTGCTTTAGGAAGTCATGTCCAGAAAGTTTCCTTTAAATTCTTACTCCTAGTGCCTGTTTTTGTGGTTTCGAGCTGTGTTATTTGGGTTTCTCCTTGGATAAAACTGACCAGAAGAAGTTTCACCCAGAATCTTTTCCTTTAATAACTTCTTAGATTTCTTAGTAAGTCTTGGTAGATGCACATTTTTATTGAATCTGTTTTGGAGTCACCCAAGCTCTACAGTTCAGTTTTCTCCATTTTACTAGAAAAGTTCCGCCTCCAAATTACACACACAAAATTTCTCACCAAAAATGTAAGTTTTGTGGTAAAAGCAATAGGATTTTTTTCTGGATGGAAAAAAATAATTTCCCTGAAGTGTGCAGTTTCTCAGGAGAAGCTGGACTGCCATATTAGATGTTAGGGGAGCTGTTTATTACCTTTGAGAGGAAAAAATTCTTCTATAAAACTTTTTATTTGTAGCATATGGACTCATACTGAAAGAGGAAATGGGTCTTCTCTTATCCTAAAATAAATTCGTTTGTAAACCTGTCATTACCTTAAAATTGCATCCTTTGAGATCCTGAACAGTTCTGTAATGTGCATAGAACTTCCTGGGAGTTTGTAGCTTACGAAATTCAACTGACATGTATGCATTGGTTTAATTATTGTTTAAATTCATCCTTCAGTCCCCAGTTTGGGAGAACTGTTATCATGTCTAATTACATCTCAGACTTGTAACTTGTACATTTATACTAACAAACAGGTTTTTTCCTTCGGGATATTTCATGAGTAAAAGCAAACAAACCGCTGCTCTCGTTAGTTACAGGCATGATGGACAGTTAAAAACAAATTTACTGTACCTCTCTAATTATTTGAATTGGTATTTTAATTTTCTAGTTAACTACAACTTTGTGTGTAAATTCAATAGAGAGATGCTGAAGGATCCCAGATTTTCCACTTGTGGCTATTAGGCTTTCAGCGCAGGACAAAAGGTAAACAGAATGAGTCTGGGGAGACGCAGTTCATTAAGAGTTAAACTTCAAAGAAGGTTTAATATCACTTTTTCTATACCCGTTCAATCTTCCATGGATTGGCTGTGTCCTAATCATAACCGTCCTTCTGTTTGAAAGGAAAACAGGGTGTTTCAAAATGCGAGCAGAGTTATTTGCCTTTAGATTAAGGAGAGATTCCTGTCTGAACTAATCTTTTAGTTTTGAAAATTCAGTTTCTTGTTCTGCTTCTGAAAAGTGGGAACATTGTGCTTTAGCTTTGTAACCTGTGCTTAAAAACAAATGTATTCAACCTGCTAAAGGATAGCAGAGTGGGTTGGGGATGCCTCTCTGGGTAATACCAGTAAAAAATTTACTCCAAATCCTGCTTTTCAGGTTACTTGTGTGGAAAATGTGTTCTAAATTCAAATATCTTCTATTTTGCTCTCTTGAGTCATCATCTTCCTCGTCTGTGATTGGCTCTGTCATCAGACAAGAGCCCTTCCTTTTGTTCTTGCCTTTTACCTCCTAAGCTCTTCCTGCTCCTTCCATCTTCCTTTCTGCCCTTTCACAGGTTCCATTTCCTTAAGGTAAGCATGAGGAGGGAGGTCAGCCCATTCTGATCGAAATACTTTTGACCCTAATCACTCAAAAAAGGTGCTTATGAGAGGCTTTAAATAAACTGACCTGTTTATTATTGAAGACTTTTCAGTTTACGTTAACTGAGCTGTTTGGTTTCTCGTTGCTTCCTGACATTTGTGCTCATGGGTAGCACACGCAGATGTGCCTTTTTTTGCTTTTCAGTGGTTGTCCTTAGAAATATTTATTACTATTTGGGGGGAAAAAAAATATTATCCAGAGTACTGCAATATAATAGCTGTTAGTGGTAAAACTTGAAAGTCAGAAGTGAACTGCAGTTTTGAAGATGGAATATTCCTGTTTTTGCAGGCTGCTTGCCAATCTTACCCCTTTGAGATCTTATAGAAGGTGTCTCAATAAATTGATTTTGTCAATGTCTGGATTTAATCAGAATGACCTTACCTAAGTATCTATTTTAGATTAAACTGTTAATTAACACAGTTTTCTTTTAGCCAAGAAACTAGTCATACCGGCAGAAAATATATCCAGCTGTGAGGATATATGTTTATATGTATGTGTGCATATATACATATATATGTTATATATGTGAGTAAACACATAGCAAGCTATGTTTTAGGAGTAAGAATTTTCAGCATTTGTGGAAGGAAAACTGTGGTTGATATGAATATCCATACACAGATCCCTTAGTTTGAATAATGTATGAAAATGTAGAAAGATTAAGTTAATTTTCAGATACTCCATCTAAAGCTGCTTCTATTATATTCAGTCATCTGAGAGGTAGATTGAAAATACTTTTGACTTCATGGCAACAGCAAGTATAATTGTGGTTCATGAAACTGGCTAAAGCTGGAGGAAATCTAGTTGCTATGGTCTACAACAATGGCAGTTTGTTTTTGCAAGATGCCAGTAAGAACTTTTGGGGGAGCTGACAGACATTTTTATTTAAGTTACAGAGTGCAACCTTAAACAGGCCACATGCTGTAAAACAGCCTCACCCCTGAATGGGAGCCAGTAGAAAGCAAAAATAGGAGAGGGAGTTGACTTTTTAGAGTGAGCCATCACAGAGCTGAGCATTTTCATGTACGTGTGGCTATCCCGTGTGTGTCGCCAAGAAAATACAGCACGACGTGACTTCAGCAATGGTTGCCTTTTTTTGGAAAGCTCATTTCAGGCACTGATAGTGCATTAGTAATTTGATGTGGCCTATTTGATTCTGTATTTTCATGAGCATACACAAAATCACATTATTATATGGTCACTATAAAGGACCCACACTACTGGTGAGAACTGTAATGCTCTCCTCATGCCCAGTCAAGTTCTGCCCACTTGATCAGAACTTGGCCCTTCCGACCCAGGCCATGCTGTGATTCTGTCGAGTTACCCTTATCCTCCTCATGCTGACACTTGCTTTGCTGCACAAGTAAGTTTGAAGGCTGCCTGGGCTAAGGGGGAATGTATTCCAGGGCCTCAAGTTTGCATTATTGCCAGGCATTCTGTGTCATCCAAGGATGATAGAGCACTGCGAACATCTTACTTTCTATCAGCCAGTACTGAATGTGTCACTGTGACTTTAACAAGCAGTGTTTGGGGTCAGCAGTGGAAGAATGGGATTTGTCAGCACAGGTTAAGAACATAGATCGGTTGGTCTGAACCCTTCATTCATAGACCCAAAGGCGAGATAAAATAACAGCTGAGTGGAAGCCAACTTTACCTGTTCTCAGTGGCGCAGGTTGCCCAGAGGAGCTATGGCTGCCCCATCCCTGGAAGTGTTCAGGGCCAGGTTGTACGAGGCTTGGAGCAGCCTGGTCTAGTGGAAGGTGTCCCTGCCCATGGAACTAGATGAGTTTGGAACTAGAGTTGGAACTAGTTTGGAACTAGATGAGCTTTAAGGTCTCTTCCAACCCAAACCAGTCTGTGATTCTAGTCTATGATTCCACCATAGATGGAACTAGGAAAGCAAGAAGTCGCTGTATTGCCATGCTCCAGTTCAGACTAATTCAATTCCTACGTGCTGAGAATTGTCTCTAATGAGAGTGGAGAGAGTGGAGGATTCCTGCTTTGTGACATATGCACGAACTTGAACTCTGTCTGAATGTAATTGTAAGGCACAGAGAAGAACTGGTCGGATGAGAAGCTGGAACAGGTACAAGTGTGGTTATTCATTGAGCAAGAACAGTGTGAGAGGGGCTTGCTTCTTTCGCCTGATTCAGCAGACGAAATCCTGCCCTATTCTGCAAGTTGCTGTGAATTCTTTGTACCTGTATTTTGTTAGCGACTAAGGGAGACCAGGGGCCTGTACAGCTTTAGAAGGGAATCCCTCAGTGTTGTGTCAGAGTGGCACTTTAGTAGGCTAGTTTCTCAAGTGATTCTTAAGACGCTTCAGCCAAACAGCTATTTTGAAACACCGCTTTTGGTTGTAGTTGGGAAGGTCGCCTGCCTACCAGTGCCTACTGCTGTCACTATCTATCAAGGGTGTTTGTTACACTCTTGAAAGAAGCATCGCCAAGTTATCCGGTCTTTTCCTACATCAGTGTTAATGGACCAAAGAGAGCTCGATTCCACTCCAAGTAGATTTTTCAGTATATTGCCTAAAGTGTTCTGAGTGAGATTATTACAAACTTCCAAAGAGAGAGGAGCCGAATGCTGCTCCTTGTTGGAAGGGGCACAGGAGGCACTCATGTAACCTAATCTTGCTTTAAATCTCACTTAACGTTGACTGCTCATCCAAAGAGTTGGTATAACACAACTTCCATGTGTTAACTCGTTGTTTATCTTTTCTGGATGCTGCAAACTCTTCGGGGCAAAACTCAGTTAAAGGTGGAGAACCAAGGAATATCCTACCACATTAAGCATACTTGATAGGTCTGAATTCTGACACAAAGACTGCACTTTCCAAGTATGTATTGCCAGAAAATGTCTATTTTAGAATGAAAAAAAAAGTTTCCTTGTGAGATGTTCTACATCTACTAATTCTGTCTTCCACACTGTTCCCCAGGAAAGCTTTTCTCCTGTCAAACGCAACATTCTCCTCATATGAAAAATACTTGAGACCACAGAAAGAATGCGATGTGCAGTACAGAAATAGATACTCTGAGAAATTAAATGCGCTTAACCTTTTTTTGTCTTCTAGAAATGACCACAGATCACACTTTGTTTTTTATCATTTAACAAAGTTACAATTTCTAATGGTATATTTCAGGTTGCAGATTGTATAATTCCTAAAATTCACTTTTTAGAGCACCTGCAGGATGATTAAAATACTGAAATACTTTAAATAGTTTAAAAATACTGAAATTTAGAGTTTTGGAGGGAGTGGTGGTAGTGTTTGTAATTTCCTTGAGAGTTTATAAAATACTAATGCAGACTTACAGAGATGTGGATATGAATCTATTCTTCAGTATCTCATTTCTACCCAGCTATCACCATTAAAAAAATATGTGATGTACAGGGTCCCTCTTAAAGCTGGAGGAAATGTAACAGAGCTGTACAGAATACCAGAAGGCCCTTTCAAATGTTACATTCTAATATTTCTAATCCCTTGAGAGAAGTAATCTCTGTAGGAACCAACTCATGCATGTAAAAGTGAGGAATTAAAGTTAATAACTCTATTTCTAAACCAAATATTGTCATATTTTTCCTCTTCTCTAATCCTCTTGGTGGATTTAAATCCATGACAGGCTTGAATTCTTGAAAGAAAGCGGACCTTTAGTTATCAGGAGCACCCTCTAAAAAAAAAATTAAAAAAAAAAAGAAAATATATAATATTTCACTGCTTTTGTAGCTCAAACAGCTTCCTTGATTTCTCTGTAGACTGACTTTTGAAAAATTCCCCTCTGGGCTGAGACGGAGCACTAGATATTTGAGAACTAAAGGTTTTTGGTTTTTTTAAGTAAAGCTAGGAGTGGTTCAGAAATATTGTTGAGAATGGAATGCCTTCTACAACCACCTTATCATATTTCAGTCTGTCTTCTTGACATTTTTTCTTGTGCATGCCTCCAAAGAATTGGATGTCATCTGACCAATGCTTTGAATAATACCTTTATTCTGACGTTTTTCTGTTGCCCCATTTTTGATCACTGCAGTTAGAAGAGTTTTATCTTCAGCTGGCGAATGTGTTCTCCTGTGTAGCTCCCTCCTGAGCCTTAAATTGTTTGCCTTCCCTTCCTCAGATCTTTGATTAAATTTTGTTCTTTGGATTTGCAAATGGTTTCCAAAACCTCACCTTTCCTTCCTCACTCGGGATATATTTGCAGTCCTTTCCGCTGGCCTTGTGGATTTGTTGCTTTCTTTTGGAGTGTGGAGATTTCCTGAAGGAGATGCAGCCATTCCCTGAAACTGTAGACAGAATTGTGGCTATTGGCTATTTTGCTAAACAAATAGTTGGTTATAATTAGTTGCATCTTTCAAAACACCCATTTAAATAATGGTTGTTATTTTTGGATGCACACTGGGCATCATTTGGTGTCTGTGACCATGGAACTGGAGTTTCATTTACCTTCGTTGTTTTGATTATTTGTCGTAAGGTGACATTTGAAATGACCATAAGCAGCAGGGGGGAAGTTACACCATATAAGTTACTCAGAGACCCCGAATCAATAAAATACGCATGTATTGTGCTGAAAGATAAGGTGGCATACAAATCCTTGTTGGATCTATATAAATGGATGAATCTCTCACATTTCTAAACAAAGAAAGAGCTTCAGTCCAAATTGTGTCAGCTCAACTCATCATCTGTCTTAGAGTGGTGAATTATAATTAGCTTGACCACATCTTAGGCGTGAATTAGATAGGGTTTTTAAGTGTAGTGCCAAATTTCTGAAAGTTTTGACTTCTGTAATTGCCATTTTAAAGCATTTGAGAAAAGCTGTTTATTTCTATATGTATGCACATAAATGCACATGAGTATATTTCTGTGTCAAGGTGGAGCCTTTTTCTTTCCATGGTCCCAGGAAATCTGAAAGGACTGCAGCCTGCCTGATGTATAATCAGTTTGTGAACACACTTACCGTGCCCCTGCGCTTCATTGCTTCACATCTCAATGTTTGTGGTAGGTTCAAATAGTAATTTGATACATGAGTTTCAACTTAATGGAATTTTGCCTTATTTTTTCTGTACTTGGGAAGAGAATTTTTTAACAGTAAGGTAACAGTAGTTGAAGCTTTTTCATTTTAACATACCAGCCTGCTAACTCTGGTACCTCTTACAGATAGCTAACAGATTTAGTTGTTATGAACTCTTAAAATGGAATTATTGTAAAAGAAGGGACTGAAAGAACTGAATATTCTAACTGTGAAGTAGTAGCTTGAGATCGATCAAGAGTGTGATTCTTTCTGTTTTAAAACCAGATGATTTGTTGTTGCTCATAAATTACAGGTTTCTATTAAAAATGTAAGTCATAATTTACAAAAAAATTGGCAGCCTAAGCAGCAAAAAACAAATGTGACATATTCTTGGTTTTAAGCTTGTATTACCAGTATAGGGAAAAGGAAAACAAGCTGGAGGTTATGGCTTAAATTTTTTTTAATGTTCTGTAAGCTTTGGCATAGGAGACATTGCAATAAAAATAGCCTGGCAGAGCTAAACATGTCCTATGGCTTTTGTAGCTCTGGAGTGCTAGACCCAAGTTTTGTGTTTAAGTTCATAGTATGCTAAGATGTTCTGGCACTGGGTTTTAAGTCCCACAGAACATGAAAGGCAGCACATAGAATATAGATTAAATGTTTAGTTGGTAGGCATTAAAGGCTAATAGCAATCTGGGTGCATAATACTGCTCCGAACTGTTAACCCAGAAATACCAGTGATCTAGGGAGAAAAATTCCCATATGGCTCAAGGTAAGAAATGTCCCAGTAAATTTCGAATTTCTGAAGTAGTAAACACTGTTTAATGAACATAGGATGCCATTTAGCTGCACATCACTGATGTGAGGATGTAGTTAAAAACGGGCAAGCCTTGGAACTCGAATGAGCCTCATGATCTGCCCTGGCTGTCAGCATTGGACAGTACTGAAATAGTGTGAAAATGTGAAAGGCTGGAGAACTTGGACTGTATTTGTGGGAGCACAGCAGATATTACATATACCTACATAATTCATAATTATGTATTAGATATACAGCAACTGGATATTGTGAGCTGTTGTTTTTCACTTTTTCTGAACTACTCACAGCCAAAGGGCCAGGAAACTGTGCTGTACCTGTAATCGGCCAGATAGCAAGTTTTGGCTGATTTTGTTACCTAGTTCTGGTGCCTATCCTTCAGAAAGGTTGCTGAAAAACATAAATTATGGGAAGAGACACAAAAACTATGCAAACTTCGGAGTATCTCCCTTGGTTTCTTTCTCTAGTTCTTGCAAAAAATGCTTTACCAAATGCTGGTTATGATCTGGGAATTATTATTTTTTTTTAATCTATGCTGAAAAGCTGTGTTTGGAAACAATTCTGAACAAATCTAAGCCAGAAATAAATCACAGGCTGTAATGAGTGAGATATATACCACTAGGACAGTTTGTTTAGGGACACTGAAATCTTCCAGTTCAACACTGGAAGTCTTTCAGAGAAAAGGTGTGAAAGCATCTTGGACATGAAACAGAAAGCATCTTGGACATGAAACAGAATTGACAGGCTTGATTTCAGGAGGAGCTGACCTTTGGTAATCTGTGTTTGTGCGGAAGTGTTGGGCAAAAGAGGTTTAGTAGTCCATTCTGGTCTTCAAAGTATATTTGTTGGCCATAGATACTTAAATGGATGAATTGTCACTGAAAGTCATACATAAGGTTTCACATGCCTGTGTGCTGGTTATTCAGAAAGTGTGAGTCCCATTTTAAGGAAGCCTGTATCCCACAAGGGACACTTTAAGAAATGGATTCATCACTGCAGATTATGGGTAGACTGCTCAGTGAATAAGATAAATGAAAGTAGCCAGAAAGATGGTGTTTGTCTGCAAGAAGAACACTACTGGCATGGGAGGTTAGTGAGGGCTTCAGAACTGGAAAAAGTATTATTTTGTGCTACAAGTGTTTCCTGGTTTTTGTAGGCTGTGGATTAACAGAGAATGTTGCCCTAGTACTGAAACTGTTTCAGTGACTTTAAACCAAATAGTTTTGTCCATTTGTCTGTTCTGAGATGGTGTAATTTAAAATCTCTGTCAAAGCCATGATCTGCAGGGCGGAACTTGAGCTGCAAACCCCAGTTCAGGTTTTTGGGGATAGGCTTTCTGTCTTCACCGGAGTATTTTGTGGAAGCAGCTTCCTTAGGGGAGGGCTGCAGGTGAGGAGTGGGAAGGGCTGGCTGCAGGCTCCTCATGCCACACTTGCTGTCCAGTGAAGCTTTGCTGCCACGCTGTGGTGGAGACAGAACCTTGTTTGGTACTGGATGGTCCAACCCTCTGACTGATCCCTTGGACCAGGTGAGGGTTGCCTGTAGCAGAAACATCTGCTTTCACTTCCCCAGTGTTACAAATCTTATCCCTAAAAAATGTGATCAGGGTTAAATGCCTCTGCCAGCATCCAGTGGTGTCTCTGTATTTTGGAGGCTTCTAGACTAGATGGGTTGTGCTATGTCAGCTCTGCAAGAGCAAAGTCAAGCAGGGGAGGGAAAGAAGGGACTTTTCCAGTTTATACAGTACTGCCCATTTCTAGCTTTTAAACCCAGAATGGTGACTGCAATCATAGGTGATAAGAACAGCTGTGGTATAAATGAAAATACAGGCAACTGGAGTATTCTAGACTTCTTTTTTCCTACCTTCTAGGCAAAATATTTCAAGTTTGTATAGGATGAATTCGTGATGTTTTCTGGTGCTAGTAATTCAATGCCAAGTATAAATACAGTCCAAAGCATTCATTCTAAAAATACAGATTACCTTCTTGAAAATAAGTAAATGAATTAACATAAAACCTTTAATTATTTACATTTTCTGTTACTAATTTTTTGGAAATGTCTTAATCACAGGTAGAAGTCACATAAAAATGTAGAGGAGTTGTAAGGAATTGCTCTGATCTTATTCAGCTTCTAGAACTTAATTAAACTGCTAAAATCCCAGACAGAAAGAAACTTGTAGAGCTTTGTAAACAGTTTGGTTAATGGTGAGGGGCCAAAATCCTGAGTGTCTTGCTACATGTGCTCCATCACAACTCTGAACTGTGATGAACAGCTGTGGTAGTGGTCTAGAGACCCCTTTTAGTGGTGGGAAGAATTATCTTCAAGGTGCTGTGAAACAAAAGTGCTTGAAAGGACTGAAAGACTGGAAAGAAAAAGGGTTTATGTTTTTTCAGTGTGGTCCAGTCAGGTCTGCAAGTGGAAGTGACTCTAAGTGATGCTTCAGTATTTCATTCTAGTCTACAGAAGTTTCAATGATAATTTGATTACTTCTTGAAGGCTGGAAAGAAATATAATTATTGTACAGTACAAACATGGTATTTTCATTACCTCTGTTTTTTAGTCCTACAGACCTGTTCCAGAATAGCTCTTAGAAAAGTTGGGTGGCTTTAAGCAATAGATTACATAAACAGCCCATTTGACGAGGGTTCCAACCTGTGAGTGCTGGCTTTCTTAATAGGGTTTTGTATCTCTTCTTATATTTGATTAAAATATAGTTGCTATTTAAATAGTAAAAAATTTGATTTAAATGAAGTAATTGGATTGGGCAAAGAATGCCCTCTTTTTCGCGTTAGACCTAATTACTTGTAAGGAAGAAAGTTCCTAAGTAATAATTTAGTTATGGAAAACTGACTGTAGTGCAGGAAACAGTCTAATTTAAAAAAAAAAAAAAGTCCCTACACTATGTAATAAATCAGACTCTCCACCAAGAATGTTATATTTAGAGATCCTTCAGTATTAATAACTATGAAGGAGACTTAGGGAAACAGATGTACGTATTTCATTCTCCTTGTCATCCCTTCAGTATCCTGTATTAGTTAATAATTAACTTCTAAAACTTGCCTTTTTCAAGCAACATACAACATACTTCCAAGATTACTTGTGCATTGCCTTTTATCTACCTTGTCAGCTTCCAACCTCATTAATAATTTTTTCTGTTCTCTGTTATCCATAGAATCCAAATTGCTTTATAGAACAATTCATAGGGGTCCTCGTGGCTGCAGTGGGCTTGTCAATAATGTGTAGTTCTAATTGGACTAAGAATGAGAAGGTGGAACGCTCTCCCTGAGAAATGGTCTGTACGTCCTCCTCTCCAGCAGTATTGGTTAGCGGTTCCTGGCAGGACACCGTTGTATTTTCACACTCCATTAAATTTACAAACCAGTTGTGTGCTCTTGCATTGACTCCAGCAACCTCTTGTAGCAGAATCCAACTGTAAAGAACCGGGAGAATTGTGAAAAGTTCCCTTTGCAATCAGTGGCAAAACTTAAGCAGGATTTAGTGGCATATATTTTCATGGCTTCCAGATAGTAACATTTTTTATCCTTAAGGGACAGTTTTCTTCACCTTTCTTCCTTTCTCTTTGTGTTCTCCTCTCCCTGACAATTGAAGTTATGACCCAGAGGATGATTTTAAATTTTAAATTTTGGAATGAAGATCTTACTTAAGTATGGAAGACAGGGCAAGTTGGTTCAGTTTTGCTATTTGTATATGTCTAAATAGCATAGGAATCCCAAAGCACTTAGTGCTGAAGGATTTTGGAAAAGGGTTGCTATAAATTCACGGAAATGTTTGTTTTCAGTCCCTAAACACAGACAGTCTAGTGATGAGTCTTCTGCAAAATGAAATTAATTGCTTTCTTCCTTTTGTATGCCCTCTTCCTTGTGACAGGATATCATAATCTTCACTTGTCTAAAATATTAATTTATTTGAGAGTGTAGTATGCCCGTTTGGAAAAATCTAGACAAGTCTGTGCAATCGAATCTGTGGTTGCTGTGTTGCTTCTCTTTGGTGCAGTTTCACAACAAACAGGCTCACGCTCGTATTGGTAGTAACTATGGCAACTTTAGAAGCTCTGTTTCTAAAGCTGTGCACACAATAAAGTGCTTAAAGTGTAGGTAGGATTAGAGACTCTCGAATATGTTTAATTTTCTCTCTGTGTCTCTGTCTTTATAGAGGAGCAAGAGGGTAATGTGAGTATTAGCTGGGGACTGGCTTTAATCTCCACAGACACTCAAGTCTGCCAGGGTCTGCTCCGAGCTGTCCAAAGGCCTCATCCTCCCCCAGCATGTGAACAAGGGGATCATGAATATTCATGGTTGTGGTCACAATGGAAAGCCTACACATAGAAGGGGGTTTCTGAAGGAGTGAAAATGTTATTGAAACCATTTTGCAGCTTCAGCTACAGTAGTCAGTAATGATAAATGCCATAATGGTGATAGAGTTCATAAGATAATGGGGATGTCTTAGATACTATGTAAGCATGAATGGATCTGGTAATAGGAAAAGAGCATTTTCCATGGGGTTTAACAGTGGGTTTATGTTGAAGGACATAAAGATCGTAGTAGCAGGATCATTCCCAAGGCTAATACACACAAAAGTTTTGAGTACTTTTTTTGTCTGTGTGGCATTTGGTGAGATTGAGAACTGTCACTCTCTGAAAATCGCTGTTAAAATTATAGAAAATATGCTTTGATGTAAGTGCTGTATTTTATGCAGAATCCGTATTTTAGGAACACAAGAAAAGTCTGCTCCTCATCCTGGGATCTGAGCCAGGGAGGGTGGTGACATGTTTCTCTCCACTGGGAGAACTTCATGTTACTTTTTGGCACTTGTGACATGCCCTAAATCAGACCTGGAAAAAGCCTGCTACATGTCAGCCTTGGTTCATCTGCATTCATCAGCTTGCATGTTTTGCTGCTCTGAAATCTGTTCTCACCATTGGCGCTAATGACTGAGAGTCTGCACATATATGATTTTATTTCTTTGGCATCTTACTGTTGTTTTACATACTCAAATATAATCTTCAGTGCAAATACCAAGTTTATGTAATTTAAATGTAGCTTGGTACTTGTCTTTTCACTTAATTCTAGCACTGTCAGAAGAGAATATATTGATATTCTGTGTTGTGTTCACCTGTTAAGGGTTTGATGTGATGCATAATTCATTTTGGTCTTAATATCTCTCCTTTGTCATTAGCTCACACTGGAATTTTTTTGAATGAAGAAGGTGTGCTGCATGCTTCCTGACAAAGTCTAAGGAGGTCTGTCAGGAAAAAAAAAGCTCCATAGTAGTTAATGCTTTATTATTTTTGATTTTCAATTCTGGACTTCTTGACTGTGAAAATACGTATAAACTGCTTCTAAAAGGCTGTTTCACTGACACATGCCAATGCAGGGCTATTCCCTTCCGTTTGTGTCCAAGCTACTTCTCATCTAAACCCTTCTCTCTCTGTTGAGGTTGTGTAAGATTGTTTAAGTCCAGTTCCTGTCTTCTGTTGTTCTCCTGTCTGAAGTTCCCATTTTCCCCAGCTGAGTTTTCTCCTCCTGTCACCCCCTGGCAGCTGCCCACAAGAACATTTATCTCTGTGCTTGGATGCTCCCCAACCCAAAAGACGTCAAGGAGATGAGTAAATTATGCATATTCTTCTACTGGATGTGAAGCTACATGTAGTAAATAATTGGTGCCCTGCAGGCAAACCACTCATGTGATTCAGAAGGGCTTGGCTCCCGTATGGGTAACTTGGGAAAGATTATATCATAACAACTTTTCAGCTGCAGAATTGGGACCAACATCTCTGACACTTCATAAAATGAACACTGTAGTTCACTTGGAAGATGCCTGGCTGATAATCCTGGGAATTTAAATCCTTTGTCTACAGCCCTGACATGTGCCTCAATCCTGGCCTCAAGGGACCACCTTGGAAGGTGAATGAGTTGCAGCTTGTGCCCGTTTAAACATCAGCGAGAGCTCCCTGCCAGTGATTGTAGTATCTGGTCTCCTGGGAAGTGTGTAAAAATACACAGGCATAGAGGACTGAGTTTAGGTTATGTTAGAAGTCAAAGCATTTTAAGTGTCTGACATTATTTGTGCTATTTTCAGATGTTAACCTGGGTAAGTTGTCTTTTTCTACATCTCTTCAACTTTTGCAGTGAAAATAATAGTCATCTTTCCTGTACATGATGTACAGCTTATTTTGTTTGCCAGTGCTTGGAAGTGTAGTGTTGAAGTGTTCAGATCATAAACAACTGACTTATTTTTTTATTTAAACTCACTAGAAAGATCTTTGGAACATATCAGTTGGCTAATTTTGCTTTAAAACAGTATGTCTTTTTAATTCCTGCAGTTTATTTGGTTGGAGTTTTTTGTTTGCTTGAGGTTTTTTTAACTCAATATAAACCCTAGTAAATTTGCCTGAAGTTTAGGGACATACCTCTTTTAAAATTAAATTGCTTCATATGCAAGTATTTGCAGGTTCAGTGTCAGCACTTGTAAATGTCTTACTTTTTCAAACCCTTGATTTCTACTAGTTTTTTGGGTTTAAGGGGTTGGGGGAGGTGAATGAAATAATAAATCAAAATAAACAATGCTTTGTCTTCAAATAAATAAGTGATCCTTGACACCGCCCAACAGTTGTGAGCCAGTGGGCAGTTTATGCGATCCGGAATCTCACTGAACAGAACGAGCAGAACCAGGCGCTGATTGCGCAGATGGAGCAGAAGGGACTGGCAGACAGCTCTGCCCTCGAGAGGATGGGCTTGGAGATACAGCAACGAGATGACAAGTTAATTCTGCGGTCAGTCAGGAAAAAGCCCTCCTGAGCAAAAATATTAACAATCATCAGATCAATAAAAGGGTATTTCTCTTATAAAATATTTTCCCTTGCTCAGCAATCAAGTTTTTCAGTTCTAGTGCCAGTCTGTTGGAAATGTTGTGTTCGTTCTCAGAAAAACTGCCGGATGATGCTTCTGCCCTCCTTTGCTGTAAACAAAAGGACACCTGTGTGTTTTCTGTATACCTGTAAATCAGCTTGTGAAAAAAGGTCCTTCTTGTGAGTTGGTTGGAATTTCATTCCTTCTTTTTTCATCAGTAGAAGAATGTCATATGTGCAATATTGACTTGTTATCATTTCCTTTCCTGAACCTGGAGATAACTGTCATTTAAAAACTCTGCAAAGAAAGAGCTCCCTGGCAGACTGCCTTCTCCATATAAAAGATCTGTGCTCACATTCAATCATCAGACCTAAATATCTCTATTTATATAAGGATGAAGGGAATGTTGGATATACTTAAATATTTAGTGAATTAAACACAACGTGCCTTTTGTCTGTTTAAATTATTAGTAAACTGTCTTTTCTACCTTGATGCCTTTCAGTCTTCATGACAAGTATATTAAAACCAAAGCTGAAGCTGTTGTGGCAACAGATGCTGCATTCCTTTGCACTGGGGCATGTCTCTGTTTTGGAGACTTGGGTGTTTGTTTGAATTTTATTTGTTCCTTTGGAGGGTAAGTCAGCCCACTTTTATTTTGCACTTCTCATGGGTTTTCTGAACTTTGGCAGACTGCTGAAGAGGTCGTTTCTCACTGTGATTAATTCTAGCAGTTTCTTTTCACCCCTCTGCCTTTCCAAAACATTGACAAAACTCATTTCCAGTTAATTAATTCAAGAGAGGCAGAATAATGGAAGGCCCTGCCTCTTCGTTTTGGGTACCCTCCTATATTGTTGTTGGACCCTGCCACTGTGGAATGTGGCATGAATGAGATGGGGGAGAAGGGGGGTGAAGCTGGGGGGCAGGGAGAGGAGGGCACAGTTAACTCTGTGTGTGCCATAGCTTTGCCCTACAAGCCAAAAAATTTAATCCTCCCTGCACAAGCAAAACAGGAATTACAGCTTAATATTGCTGGCACTTGTGTATGGTTACTGTCGTTGGATTATATTCAGCCATGTCTGACTCAGAGGTCTCAGAAAAATTAACGTGTTCATGTTGTTGTTGACATTTAATCCCATTCTTAACTAGAAAGGCAAGTTTCTGTCATTAAACCCCACATTTACATGTAACAGACCTTCATCTGTGTGCATGAGGTTTTGCTCCTTCAATTGAGTTTTTGGTTTTAAAATGGGGAAAAATATACATTGCTTTGAACTCTGAGAAACACATAGTACTGCTTAAAACTCATGGTGAGTAGAGGTGGACTGCTAAGGTCATTTCAAGTTAGCAGAAAGATCTTGATGTCTTCAATGCCAGCCTGGAGGGACTATGGAATTGACCCAGTGGGATTTTAGACACATTTTGTTTTTAAAGGCAAGGATAAAAAACTGCTGTCTTCAGCCGTTTATTAAGTAAATGATGTCTAAAAAGGGATAATGGCAATAGGAACAAAGACTCCAACTCCTGTTGCTTTTAGTGACTTTTTACGTGAAAAATAAATAGGGGGGAAAAGTGTTCTTTGCTTTAGCCAGGAGTAAATGTGAATATGAGGAAATTGCTTTGTTTGCTTTTTAAAAAATAACTTGATGGGAAGATTTTGTTGCATATTAAAAATGGTGTTGAAGTGCTGTCATATACAGGTGGGTGCCTTTTGCTGGCTGAATGGAAATGTGATTGTGGTTCTTCTTGAGCACGTGGTTTCTCAATTATTTCCTTCAGCCTTAATTATTGTGTTTAGGCCAGAATTCATTTAGCATTTTCATTACTGTCACATAAGATTTACAGCTGGGTTTGTAGGGGGTTTTGATCTTTATCTCCATAACACAATGGAAGATTCATACTTCTAGCACCTAAATGGAAAAAATAAAGAATTCTGCTCTTATAAAAAAGAAAAAAAAAAAGTTATTTGGAAGGCTGCACCATTCAACTTTACAAGGAAAGAATTGAACTTTTGCTAACAAAGGAGCATCAAATATAATGCTATCTGAAATAAAGTGAAGTTGTTCTTAATTTGGTAATTAGAAAAATTCAAACATTTTTATTTTAGTGCCACTACTTGGGAAGCTCATGTTAGATAATTTAACAAAGTGAGAAAAAAAATACTCTGAACAAAAAATGAACTTTCTGTCCTTTCTGTGTAAGAAAAAAAATGCAAAGAATTTCCTTTTATTTAGGGTAATAAAGAGTTAAAATCCTGTTCACAAAGCAAATCCAGAGAGAACTTTGGTTGTGGAAAAAGCAGTGGGAGTCCCTTTTTCTTTTTAAGCAATGCGGAATGGACAAGGTGGGGTTTTTTTTAACTTGATGGTTGTATACCCACCAATGGAATATGCACGTACCCATAAATACAAGCCAAATAATAACAGACACAAAAAAATAAAATGGGTTTTGTGTGTTTCAGTACATAATGGAGTAATAGTTGTGTTTTCTAAAGGGGAAACGTAGGGCTTTCATAGTGGAGAACATGCTGATTACTGTATTGTGAGTGGCTGGCTTTTGATTTTGCAGGGTGGATTAGTTCTCAGAAGACAACAGCTTCCCTGTCCTCCCCCAGTGGAGTCCCAGTCTCCAGTAGACTTGTTTTATATGCTCGGGGATTAATACAGCACAGCAATCAGTCATAAAAAGCAAGCTTTAGTGAGTTTGTAAAGGGGCAGAACAGGCAGATCAAGTCTTGTGACCACCTTATTGCTTTCGAGTGCTTTCAAACAATAGTGATCAGTTTGTTTTTTTTTTTTTTTTTTAAGGTTCATCTGTTATTAAAAGAGAATAGGGAGTTGGTTTTTCATCGTAAGTGGAGAAATTCTGGAGGAGCTTTATGGCAAATTGTGAGAAATAACCTGAAATGTTTGCAAAGCTCTGAATATGCTTCTAATAATTTATTTCTGCCTAAAGTGCTTGTAAAATATGTTTTTAAATACAACAACAACAACAACAAAAAATCCCAGGCAGTTTTTGCCATTGTCACAACCTTTATTTAACAGTCAATTTTGTATTTTGAGGTTGGTGCGAGTGTTCGTGTAGCGAGACTCAAAAAAAAGTCCATTTCATTTGCAAATGAGAAAGTACTAAAAATGTGAGGCTCTACTCAAAACTACCCTCAGTTTTTGCACCAAGCCTGAGTAGTGCTGTTAGGTTGTATTGACTTAGAAATCCCTGTATTCTTAGTGTAGACTTCTTTGTATTAGATGGGGGGAATTTATGAAGCAGTGCAGAAGAATGCATTTTAGGAATAAATTCTTCCCTCTGAGGGTGTTGAGGCCTGGGCACAGGTTGCCCAGAGAAGCTGTGGCTGCCCCATCCCTGGAAGTGTCCAAGGCCAGGTTGGATGGGGCTTGGAGCAACCTGGGGTAGTGGGAGGTGTCCCTGTCCATGGCAGAGGGGACTTAGAACTGGAACATCTTTAAGGTCCCTTCCAACACAAACCATTCTGTGATTCTATGATTCCCTGGAATTTCCACTTCCTTCTTAAGATCCGTGTCCCCGTGATGCAGTGTGCACCGCCAGCTCCCTGCAGTGCTGTCCAGGGTCCTGACGAGCTGCCCCCGCTCTGCCAACAAGCCTTTCTATGTTGAGAGCCAGTTCCAGTCTCTTGCAGCTTGGCCAAGGCATGACCATTCCAGTGGGGGGGTTTCATGCTGCTTAATTGGTTTCTCTAAGGGAACTTTCTCTTCCAGTAGTTTCTGATAACATCCAGAAATGTACGAGGATGAAAAACTGGCATTGATTTTTGTATAGGTCTTTAGTGTCCTAAACCAACTTTTTTTTTGAAGCTTTAGCTATTCTCGATATAGATGAGGGTGGTGAATTTTCCTCTGGCATAATCCAGCCTGAACTTGGCCATGTTTTAAGGTCTGAGAAACTTAAGTTTATACACTGGAAGTAGAGACATGGAGGCTGAGCTACTGAAATTACTGAATTGATGTTCCAGTCATGGATCCAGTGTCTGTACAGGACATTTCCCACAGCTGTTGCCCCTCACTAGGGTGGTGTTGGAAAAGAAGGCAAGAACTGAGAGACTCTCTGCGCTTCTCTCAGACCTGGCTGGTGTCCATCTAACATGGAATTAGGAACTACCTAGACTGAAAAAAGCAGAAACAACTAAAAGTGGATGGTGGGGTGAGAGAGGGAGTAGTTCAGGTCCCAGAGAAAACTCCTGGAGATGGAAAACATGTTGTCAGTCAAATGAGAGAGTATTGTTAGTTTGCATCTTCCCTCCTGCAGTCTGGACACTTGCAGAAGTTTGCTGTCCAAAATGTATCTTTTTAGGAAGAGCTTCTCCTCTCCAGACTAAGATAAAAAAGTTGTCTACTTTCACTGCAGATTTCATTTGGACAGGATTGGCACTGTATTGGTTCTAATTGCCGTACAGAATCATGAAATCATTAAGGTTGAAAAAGAGCTCCAAGATTATCAAGTTTGTGTTGGAATCAAGGATACTCTGCAATTTTGCTGAGCATTTTTTGCAACCTTACAGTTTACTCTAAAAGTAGTATATAATTCAGAGAACACCTAAATAGTTAAAATATTCAAGCAGTTTTCATGGAAAAGGAAAACACAGCTGGAGGTAAAGACCAAGGCAAGCCCAGAGCATTTAAAATTAACCTCCTGCTTTTTGCTGCATGGCATCTTATCTCAGTTCAAAAGTCCACCTGATGCCGCTCCAGGGATGACGTGGAGATGTCACAGAAGTTCTTGAGCAAGACATGCTACAAGTTGCACTTGGTCTTGTTTAAATTTAAGATGGCTTCCATAACACATTTATGCTAAACTTTAAAGTTTCCTTTCATTTTTGAGTATAAGTAAATATTAACGTAGAAACATAATTGCTCAAAAGGGATCTGTGTTTGATGTTTTAATTTTGTTATTCAGGAAGTATTTTAACCTGGTTGTCCACTTGCAGAATTGTTACGGAACACCATTAGTTCTGTAATGATTCGAGTGCTCTGAAAATCTTCATACTTTAACATACATTCATAGTCAATGTTTGTTATAAGACAAACAGTCCAGTCTGTAATGTGGTTTTTTGTGGTGTTGTTCTTAAACATTTTCTTCTCCTGAGGTTTTGAAAATGTGATCAAAGTGAGCACAAAAGCTGTGTTGCCTAAGGGAAAGAGTCTCAATAAAGCTCTGAAATGGTAGTTCATTAGTCATTGAGAGGTACCTCTCCATGGTAGTGTTAACTCTAAGGCAGAAGCAGAACAAATGGCGGTGATGATTACTCTTCTGCCGACCTCATTTTCAGAAATACATATTTATGTAGTATTCATTGCACAGTAAGGAGGAAAAAAATACTTTAGATAAATTAGATAATCCATACCAAGTCCTCCATCTGGGTGGAGGGGAGATTTTCAGCTGTTGTGCTGGCCAGTTTTGGTTTTGAAATTGTATTTACTGGAAGTTGTTATAATCGTGGAATGGTTTGGATTGGAAAAGATCTCTTAAGACCATTTAGTCCAACCATTCACCCAGCACTGCCAAGGCCACCACTAACCCATGTCTGCAAGTGCCCTATCCACATGGTTGTTAACCCACCCCCCCGGGGTGGTGTAGTGAACAAGAAAAAAGTAAGGAATGTTTCTCCATTGCCTCTCTGAATATTAAGGTTTGAAAGTTACTTTTGAACTGCCTCTAAAAAAATTTTAGAAACTGCTTTGTTTTAGAAAATGAGGCACCCTATTGGAAGGCCATTAAAAGAGTGTGTAATAAACTATTGATACATCAGGGGAACAAGCAAAAATTTTGATACGTGAGAAAAACAAGCAATAAACTTTTTGATATATCAAGGGAACTACTCTTGGATACCAATGAGCAGCCAATGAACTTTAAGGGAGCAAAGATGGATCTCCATAGACATGCTGTTGCTCTGAGGTAGATGTGACATTGCCTCTCTATAAGCAAGTGCCCAACCTGCCGCAGGGGCTGCAAAATCTACAAAGTGTCGGAGTCTTTGCTGTCTATGCTGTTCTTCACTGTCCTGGCTGCTCCTATGAAGCTGCTTGTGCCCTGCCCTGCTGGTCCTGCTGCTATGGCTCTGCTGTGCTGCTGGCTCACTGGCAGCTCTTGGAGGGGCTTCACTGGGGATGATCTTCCCCACTGCACTCTATGCACCAGTGCTGGACCTATGGAAGTGGTAAAGCACCTTTCCTATGCTTCTCATAATTGTTCTTGGCATTTTCCTACTTTTCTATTTTATCTCTTTCTTTCCTTCTTTATGAAAAAAAATCAAGCTGAATGATCGCTTTGGATTCCAACATTTAAGCTAATTTGGGTTTTAATCTTGTTTTCTAGTATGCTGAGAACCTAATTCCTTTCTGCAGTTTTAGACTGGGGCAAAACTCACCTCTCCTGACCTTAGGCAGGTCAGAACAGATGGGGATTCAACCACTGCCCTGTGCAGCCTGTGCCAGGGCTGGATGGCTCTTTCCAGGAGGAACTTTCCTAAACAGCCACCCTAAAACTCCCCTGGCACTGCTTGAGGCCCTTTCCCCTTGTCCTGTCTCTCGTTATTTGGGAGAACAGACCAATCCCAATCTGGCTGCACCCTCCTTTCAGGGAGTTGCAGAGAGTGAGAAGGTCCCCCCGAGTTTCCTTTTCTCCAAGGTGAGCCCCCCTAGCTCCCTCAGCCACCCCTGATGCTCCAGCCCCTTCCCCAGCTCCGTTTCCCTTCTCTGGACATGCTTCAGCCCCTCAATGTCTTTCTTGCAGTGACGGGCCCGGAGCAGACTCCCAGATTCACAGTGCCTCAGCAGTGCCAGCACAGTGAGCTGTTTAATGAGTGCTTATAAAAGCATTTGGCTTTCATGACAAATCCTATGTATATTGCTTAAGTGTATTTAAACAACTTTGACTAGGAATCAGTTTAACACTGAGCATTTGCATGTTCTGTGTTGACATTTTTCTCACAGAACAGATCATGGAAATTGTGTATATGGGCTTTTTTGAGGGGGGGGAGTTGGGAGAGAAGAATCAGTTTGCTGCTTCAGATTACCTCTGTATTAACTGTGGGGAAAGTTATCTGCATTTGCTGCAGAACTATTCAGCTGTTAATGTTAAATGTAAGAATAAAAGTGCCGGAAGGGAAGAGCATAATAGAAGAATATGTAAGATAGGCTGAGTAAAAAAGATAATCCCTAGAAAAAGAGATCTAAACAGTAATAGAATCACCAATAGAATGGTTTGGTTTGGAAGGGACATTAAAGCTCATCTCGTTCCACCCCCATGCCATGGGCAGGAACACCTTCCACTAGACCAGATTGCTCCAAGCTCTGTCCAGCTTGGCCTTGGACACTTCCAGGAATGGGGCAACCACAGCTTCTCTGGGCAACCTGTGCCAGGGCCTCAGCACTCTCTCAGGGAAGAATTTCCTCCTCATAGCTAATCTAGGCCTCTTTCAGTTTGAAGCCATTCCCACTTGTCCTGTCACACCATGTTCTTCTAAATAATCTCTCTCCATCCAAGTCCAGACTGACAGTGTCTTAACAAAAAAAGTTGAAGCAAGCCTTGCCAATCAAGGCACTGTGGCAGGGGAGAAGTAGGTTATTACTTCAGTAGTGATTTTAAAAGAGAAAAAAAATTCTGAAATTCTTGATAAACCATTTACAAAACCACATTTTCTCAGACATGGGATGTAGAGTGGGTGGTATTTCTGTTCCTAACCTTTTTCATTCTGCCCCATGCATTTCTTATCTTACGGACATCACAGGCTGTGCCTACTTTTGATTAGAAGTGAGGCTGATTTACATAAACAAGGGGTGGAAAAAGGCAGTGTTAACATGTGCAATAAATGGGAAAACATTGATAAGGAAATAATGGGTGAAAATACCAAGCTATTTCCTGAGGGTCAAAAGCATCCTTAGTGACTGATGCCTATGAGGAGCCTCGTCTATAATGTCAAGTCTTTTAAACTGGGCTGACAGGCTTGAGCACGTAATTTCTGCCCCTCACCAAGGGTAAAGTGAGTGCATAACACTGCAACAAATCACCAAGGGATCTTGCCAATAGTGTCATTAAAATTACAGCACATCCCTTGGCACACACTTAGGTGTCATCCAACTGTTGGCTTCACTCTCTTCTCCTTGCCTTGTAAACTCTTCCTTAGTGGAGTTGTTTATTACTACATTTAGACAGACCTTGGCACCTCCTATCAACTGCTCTCTAGGCCAACATTAAATTTTGCTTAAGAAGCAGGGTTTTAGTCACATATTTTATAAAGTGGTGCAATACCAGTCTTTGGAGCAAGCTCATGTCTGTTTGATGATACCAAGATGGGTCTGGAAGAGTTTCCTGCTCAGTTCTGTGTTTTTTTCATTGCCAGGGCTTTATTCTAAATTGCAGCCATCTATCTGTTGTGAGTCTGCACTCCATGGGTTAAAGTGTATTTTTGTATTAGGACAAGCTTTCATTGTGTTTTCTCTCTTTCCCCCTTTCTCCCACCCCTCCAGTTTGGAACTTTAGGCTTTCTAGTTAAGCTTTTATGGTGGCCGCAAACAGGTGCGTGCTTTACAGAGGGTCTCATTCTGCAGCTCCCACTGGTATCCCTGGCCTCCTGAACTCCCTTTTGCTACCTCCTTCCCCCTCAATAATTTTTTTATGAATGATAGCTTTTCAGCACCCTGGGAACAGCTTGTTGGGAAAAACACTCTTTGTGGGGTGCAGTCAAATCCTACACATTTTTCCAAGGGTTTTTTATGAAAGAACTGGTTCTGTGTTGCAGGTATGACAAACGTGTGGACTCCCCCTCCCTGCTGGCTCCCCCACCTCCTGCTTCTATGATTCACTGTGATAAATTTGCTTTTTAATAATGCCGGTAGACTCTCGCCACATGTGCTTCTCAATTAAAATCCACTTTGTTTAAAAACTGAAGGCTTGTTTAACTGAGCTCCTGGGAAGAGTTGTCAGATCCCAGGATAGGTGACACAAATAGATTGGTGACCTTCTGGAGCTGCATTGAAAATACCATATCCTGGGGTAGCAGAGGGCAGCGTCGCTCTGAAAACAAATCCTCACATTTGAGAAACCCTGGGCAGAATCCCTGGGACTTGTCATTTTCAGTGTGGGGTCTTTTTAATCCATCTTTTAGCATTTTCTTTTGTTCCTGCTACCCTTCTCACACCCCTTCCCCCCCAATTATTTTCACCTTCTTCCTAGTACTCATTTAGCTATTTAGAAAATACAAAGGTATAAGGAACATTTTTTTTTTCCCAAGAACAGTCTCTCTTTTGTATTCTAAAGATATTTGCAAGAAATTACTTGGAATGACAAAGGAGGGTGTGGAAAAAAAATTTGGAAAAAAAAAGAAAAAGCAACTTGAAAGTAAATGGTGTTTTTTCTTTTATTTTCTTTTAAAGAGAAAGGAAAATGTACTTTTGAGTGATCTGATCTTTTCTCTGCCTTCTTAGACGTGTATTTTTAGCATTTTGAACACATGTAATGTTCTCAGATATTGCTTACCAGAGCACTTTGAAATAACTATAGAGAGTGGATGGGATGACTCAGGGGACTGGTAATTGAATGCGGAGCCTTTTCACCTTGAAGTCCCCAGTTTGAATTGAACCCAAGTTGAGAGCGACCTCGTGGTTACCCTCAGATGGGTGTTTAGTGGCCTGTCTGAAGTGAGTTGGTGGTCTCAGTCCAGCTCTTGGCAAACAGCTGCCACATCACAGCAACCACAGCCACAGTTAGTGCCAATTATCAGCTGGGCTGGCAGTGCCAGCAGTGAGAGGAAGGACGGAATTAGTGTGTGCTGCTCCTGCTGTCAGATGTGGTCCCTGCTGCTCTCGGAGCCCTGCAGCAGCAGCAGCAGCAGCTGGATTTGGTGCTGTTGGCCTTATGGGATGTGTGTTCCTGTGCTCTGGGGAGATGGCAGCTTGTCCTGCTCCCAAGAGCTGAGCCGAGTCCCTGTGTGGGTTTGGTTTTGCTTTGCTCTCTGCAGGTTATCAGTCCCTGGGTTCAAGGGCATCTCCATGCATGGCGATTGGACTTTCCTGCACACCCTTTGTCAGTCGGATTTGTCTCCTGACATCTCTGCTAAGCATGCCAAAAATAAGATTCTTCACGTTTGTGAGTCCGGGGAAGGGAACAGAAATGGGGAAAGGGCCTGGAGAACCAGGAACAGCTGAGGGAGCTGGGGGGTTCAGCCTGGAGAAAAGGCTGAGTGGGACTCCTTCTGGCTCTGCACAGCTCCCTGACAGGACAGTGCAGCCGGGGAGGCGGGGGGAGGGGGGTCAGGCTCCGCTCCCAGGGACAAGGGACAGGACAAAAGGAGGTGGCCTCAAGTTGTGCCAGGGGAGGGTCAGATTGGACATCAGGAGGAGTTTCTTCACTGAAAAGGTGGTCAGGCATCGGCAGGGATGGCCCAGGGAGGTGGTGCAATTCTCATCCCTGGAGGTGTCCAAGGAACAACTGGATGTGGCACTGAGTGCTCTGGTCTGGTTGAGAAGGTGGAGATCAGTCCCAGGCTGTACTCAATGACCTTGGAGGTCTTTTCCAACCTGAATGGTTCTATGAGTCTGTGATTTCAGTCTGTTTGTTTGATAACAGTAGTCACATTGGTGGTAACTCTCAGCTCCCAAAGTTTCCATACCACCCCATTATTTTGTAGTCCTCTTTCTGAAGTAGTTTTACATTTTATCTCCGAAGAAGTTTTTTTTCTGAAGCTAAACTAAATTGTAGTCAGTTTGAAAGTGTGAGGATAAAATCCATAATTCTAACCATTTAAAATCCCTTATAGCTGATAAACATCTTGCATAAATATCTTGTATTTTGAGAGTTTTAGAGTATAACCCTCACAAAGACTCTGAATGGTACTTTAATGGATTCCGAAGCCCACAGAGGATCCCTCTGCTGGCAATGAGATTTTGGGTTGATGCACAAATCTTATCTGTGGCAATTCGTTTGCAAGATCATGCAATTTTAACATGTAAAAGAAAAGTTGAAGTAAATATGGTTTACAACATTTTAAGCTGTAAGACAGTTCTTTCTGAAAATGGGAAATTCACTTTTCACGCTCTAAATTTCATTCAAGGGAACAATAGTAAGACAATTCTCATCAAAATACAGTGAGTTTTTCCCCAAGTAGTAAACTTAAGTCCTTTAGAAATCCATTTTTGATTTTTTTGCCCCTAACTCTTAATGTTAACTGATTTCTGTAAAAATAAACATTTTCGCAAGGTATTGGCAGCCCAAATAGACATGCTGAAACTGAATGTAACAAGAGTGACCTTATGAGGACTTTTTTCCTCTGAGACAAGTGACTGAAGTGAATAGCACATATAGAAACAATGTAGATTTTTAAGCTTTTGATTCCTGGTATTAGTAAAACGGTAAGGAGGATTTTGTGTAATAGGAGATCTGAGTATTGCCTCTTGAGGAGGACAGGGATGCAACTTTTGGAATGTGTAGTTTAGGTTGGGGTAACATCCTACTGTGCACATCCAAGTAACTAGTTAGGTTGATTTCCTCATTTCTGGTCACTCACTGATAGATGATTTGGCCAGGCTTGACTGGGAGGGGATGGATTTGGGCTATCTTTGCAGAATATGGTTTCTTTTTATTCAGCAGGAGGATATAAGAAAGCAGGTGGGAGAGCAGCTTTCTGGCTGGGAGCAGCACTGCTGGAGATGAAGGGAAGGAAGCCTGGCTCAGGGCTTTCTCTTGTCTTTTGGACAAGCTCAGGAAATAAACTCTTGAAAGGGTCTACAAGGATAATCCCATGCTTGGTATCTTGAGCAGTTCAGAAAAGAGGCAAAAATGATTGCTGCTTGAAAGTCAAGATTAGTGGGTAAAGCCAAGAGGAGTTGGAAGTGATTTGCCTCAGTCGTGAAACAGATGTGTCCCTCACCAGGAGCTGACAGTGACAGAGCGTTCCCTCTTTAAAGCTCAGGCAGGAAGGAGGACTGTGCATAACACTGCCCTGAAAACTTGTCTTGGAGCACATGTTCCTAGTGGAAGTGCTGTAAGTCTGGAGGAGACGAAGTCTTCTGAATAATGATGGTTTTATGGAGGAGGTGATGCTTTCCTCTCGCGAAGGAAGGACATGGAAAAAACTGAAGTGGAAAGAGTTGGCAAGGTCACTCTGTCTTGTTGTCTCAAGAATGTGAGGAAGGAGGCATCCAAACAAATCAAAGCCCTGGAAGTGAGGCTGTCACCGTTTCTTCCTGCTCAAATTGAATTCTTGTTCAAGGCATTTCCAAATAAGGGTGAGAAACTGAGCACTGCCACCGCATGACAGTGCAAGGCTGTTATAACCAAGACTCCTTTTTCTTTCTACTTAAAATAATCCATGTCCAGCCATGAATCAGTGTGCCTCTGTAACCTGCCATGCTCCAAAGTAGACTGACAGAAACATATATGAGTCCTCCTAGAATTTTTCCTGGAAAAAATAAATTATGAGAAAAGGTTTAGCTGGCAACTCCAGAATAAGAACAATTAGCAAGTCGCACTGTTTACTTAATGTGGTTTTAGTCGTGGGCTAGTTGTTCATCTCAAGGCTAAAAACGCCATGTTGTGTCTCTTGTGTGAGCACGAGGCACACAGAAATCACACTGCAAAAGTAGTATTTGCATAATGGTTAACAGTAGAAACAAACAAAAAAAGAGAACAAAGGGCAGAATTTCCTGTCTAGTATGAGTTAGCCTGAAATCAGTGGAGCTTTACTAATCCATGTCCTAGAAATCCTCCCCTTCAGCTTTCCAGTGTTACAGTAGCAATGAGCTATGTTGTTGAGATGCATCGCTGACATAAAAATCAAACCACTGTGCTACTGAGGGAAAGAAGGAAAGAACAATTTTAGCATGTAAGATTAGGGCAGTGCTGCCAGGGTGGGACCAGCCTAGAGTTTGCCAGTACTTGAGCCCACTTACACTTTGTATAAACTTCTAAATATTCGGGAAACCTTTCAGTGATGTTTTGGTTTCAAAAGCTATCTGGCGGCCTAAGTGTCCATACCCAACAATTAAACCAATAAATTCAGAGGCCAGTCTTTTAAGTTCAGAGCTTCAAATGCTCCCACTAGTGCATTATTCATGGGGTTGGTTTTCTCCTTTGATATCACTCTATGGTGTGATCTGTATAGCAGAAAAGAACCCACATCTGTCTGTTTACACCACCCTGGAAATTCCTGTGGGCAACCAAAAAAGTCAACCACAAATAACTGCTGGGCTACCAACAAACATAGTATCTGGAGTGCCTCCACCCACCTGCCAGTGGGCAGACTTCTAAACCTCGTTCGAAATGGGAAAAGTCAGGTCAGGGTGGGAGGGAGAAGTAGAGGGAGGGCTGGGGGAAAAAACTAGATTGAAAGACTAACCTGAAATTAGCAGAACTAGGATTTTTNGGTCACATGTGGGCCCTGAGCTGAGCATGATGGCATGGCACAGTGGATGTCCTTCAGTCAGATCATTTGACTCATTATGGGGTTGGGGACTGAACCCATTTGTGCTTAAAAGGGAACAGGCTCTTCTGAGCTGTGTCTTGAGGAAAGGTGAACCAAAAATATCCTGTAAACCATTTGGAAAATTCATGAAAGGTTCTCCAACAGGATGCTGGAAAAGTCTCTAAATTCCTGTTTTGCTTGTGCCACTGGGGGCTCTGATTGTTCTCACTTTAGCTGCAGGGTCTCTTTACATTATTGTGGTTCTTCCTGGAGAGAGTTGCCATTTCTATTGGCTTGAAACACTTCCCAGAATTTCCAGTGATGACTTCCTTACTGGGGCTTTCGCTCACCCAGATATTCTCATGTACCTGAACTAAAGCATTTGGGTAGTGTTCTCAAAATCAATGGAAGTAGTTATGTGCTTAAAAGTAGGCATCCACGAAGTTGTATCTCATCCTATGACCCTTTAATTCTTGAGAAGTATGGAAAAGACTCTGATTTATTAAGCTGATCCTACATGGTGCTACTTGATTTGCATTGTTCAGTGAGCTTTGATTGTTATTTACCTCACACTAGTATTCAATCACTTGGATGTTTCACTTTAACTTGATTTATGACTAAAAAAATAAAGCTGTGGTGCAGATGGTACGAGGATTTCATTGTCCATAAATAGCTTTTCAGTCAGGTGTTACACCTATTTCTGAAGCTTTAATTCTTGGTGAGGTAATTTCTCCCCGATGCAGATCATCTCATGTGCTGGAGTGTCCCACACTAATGTTGACTTGCCTGCTTGGAAATTTGTTAGTCTTGCAGCTTTTATTTCCAGAATCTGGGGAACAGTGTTTCCCCTTCCAGCTGTGTTCAATTTTCTGAGAAAGGGGTGCCTTTTTGACTCGTCCTGACTTTCTCCCTTGTTCTGTTTATCCTTATTGCGGAAGACGGCCACAATGCCTCCATTTCGTGCAAATTAGAGGTAGTGCTAGGGTCCCTGGCAAGTTCCCAATACAGGTCTCAGATGACTTAAATGCTTCCCATGGGTACATTGACACATTATTGAGCAATTACATTCTCTTGTGGCAGTCATCTGTGGAATAAGTAAACTGCCTCTGTGAGCCCCATGGTTATATCATGTGCCATAAATGCATGCTTGGCCTCCATTGTGTCAACAATACCTCATGTTCTCAAAGGCAGAAATGTGAGTATAATTCTCAAACTACACTGACTAATAAACAGGTTAGTTTTATTACTTATTTCTACCTTGAAGGGCAAGATCAAATTTAATTTATAAGGCTACCGTAAAAGGGGAAGGCATATGGGTAAGCATAAAGTGATTAGATGTTTATTCACTGTAAATATATTAATTTGGGGTTTGGGGAGTGAAAAGGGAGGCCAGCAGAAGAGAGTGACTTACGTTTAGATCTTATTTTTTTTCTTCTGGCTGGGGGAATGTTGGTCCTGAAGATAATTTTCTCATCAATAACTTTGGCAAGACTATGTCATACAGTACTGATCATTCCCAGATCTGCTTGCACAAGCAGAACATTTATGCAACAAGACATCAAGTAATGCTCTCCTGAAAATTAGGAGATCTTTGATTACACGGTGTAGTGTAAAGTTAATGGTGTAATGAGTCTTTCTTTTCTTTTTCCTCCCATTAAAAAACTTGTGTCTAAATGTTTTGTGAAGCTTTGAAAACTCCCAAGGACAAGATGTAACTAAAAAGGTGACATAACTTTTTGTGTACTCTTAATAGCATAATCATTAATGGGATAGCCTGTGCTTTGGTGCTTTCGTCAGCCTTTGTATGTCATTCAGTGATGTGTGGCTGAGGCTGGTCACTCTCAGCCCAGCACACAGGGGAGTTAGAGTTCCCAGCACACACAGCCTGGGCATGTCCAGATCTCACCCACCAGCACCCCTAAGTCCTTTGCCAAGGGCTGCTCTGGTTGACACTGTCCTCATATAAATTTTATGGCCACTGGGTGTTTTGGGACCTCTGAAAGAGAGAAGTCCAACACTCCTGTTTGAATCACCCTGAAGGTGGATGCGGCAGTGCAGGGTGTCCTACACGTGAGGCCAATCAGGTTGTTTCCTGTGGATCTTTGTTGTGGCTGGGGACAGAGCACAGATCCCAGTGTGCTTTTCAGGGTTGTACTGTATTATTCAGTCTGGTTGAATGACTAGCCTCTGCTTTGTCGTCAGAGAATATTTATGACCGTCGAAGAAAGGCTGAGTTCCTGGAGACAGGATAACGCATGGCTTTCTGCTGCCAGACAGAGAGTTCCTTTCCGTGGTCACACCAATGTTTTTCCATACTCCCACGGACACCACAACTTTTTTGGATAAGGAAGAAGATGATGGAACACAGATGAGGGAAAGAAATGGCCTCAGAGAACTTGGATACATGGGGGTATTTTTACCCTTTGGGGTTTTTTCTTCCTGAATTTCAGTGAGTGACTTATTGGAAACTTCTTTGGGTTTGAAGTGTTTTTTTTCTTGTTCCACACACACGAAACTGTTTTGGGTTGTTTTGTTTGTCATTGTTTATAATGCAGCTGAGATAGGGTGACTTGATATTTTTAAAATAGCAAACTGATGCCTTCTGAGGGAATGGGGGGAAGAGAGGAAGACTTTACTAGCTGGAAACATGGGTCATACCAAGGACAACTTGTTACTGTGAAGGTTGTGCTGGATATGGCGGGGGGGGGGGGGGGG